>CM053508.1:102698728-102746965 GCA_028627145.1 Eidolon dupreanum | reverse complement strand
TGGCACCTTTATCAAGGGTGGCACAAGGGAGGTAGATGCAGATGTGGATCTAGGCTGCTCGGAGCCTACAGAGGGCATATAAATCACAGATTTATTTAAAAATTTTACTTTGAAATAATTTTACACTTACAGAAGACATGTAAAAATAGTGCAGAGTATTGTATATGCTTTTCCTGGGTTCCCCTAATGTTAACTGTACAAACTAGTGGCACAGTGATTAAGACCATGAAATTAAATACCATTTTTAGATCAAATACCATTTTTTGAAAACGTACAGACTTTATTTGAATTTTGCCTGTTTTCCCACTAATGTTCTTTTCTCTAGGCTGGGATCTGATCCAGGATCCCACATTGCATCTGATTTTCACATCTCTTTAGTTTTCTCAGTCTGTGACAGTTCTTCAGCCTTTCCTCATCTTTTAAGACCTTGACACTTCTGAAGAGTACTGCCCAATTCTTTTGTAGAATGTCGCTCAATTTGGGTTTGTTCGATGTTTTCTCATGATTAGATTGAGGTTCTACATTGTTAGCAAGAATGCTAGCAGCGATCCCTTCTCAGAGCATCATAGGAGGAGGTTCGTGGTGTTGATATGTCTTATTACTAGTCATGTTAACCTTGATCAGGTGGGTAAGGTGGTGTCTGCTATGTTTTTCCTTAAAAAGTTACTATTTTTTTTATCTTGAAATGATTAAGTATTTTATAGGGAAATACTTTGAGACTGTGCAAATATCTCTCAATGATTCTTGCTTGCAAAACTTATTTCTGTGATGTTTGCCCATTTCCATCATGCCTTTTACATTTTTAATGGGAATTATATAAGGAAGAACTATCTCTTCTCCCCCATTTATTGATTGATTCAGTAATTTATCTTACTCATGGATTTTTATTCTACTCTGGGGGATATAATCTGTTGCTGTCATTATATTCTTGTTCAAATTGTCCATTAGAATGGAACTTCTTCAGAGTGGCATATGTGTTTTTTCAATGTACCCCCTCATTGTTGAAAACGCCCTACTTTTTGGTACTACAAGATAACTCCTGGCTAATTTGGCCATTTTCCAACCCCAGCCCTAGACTCAACCACTTTTCTAAGAATTGGTTCCTTTTATTGAAAAATAGTAGATAGGTATCAAGATCAGGTCACTAGGTATGGTTATTGCTACTGAGTGTCATTGATTGTAGGTCCTCTTAGCAGACAGGAAATGTATGTATTTATGCAAACCCATGCATGCATATATTACATTTGTTTCTAGATCTATCCGTCTGTACTTACATTAACAGCTGTGGTACCTCTCATTTCAATACAGCACCTCCCCTTTCCTCATTCTTGACATCTATCTCCGACAGTGAGAAACCTGCTGTTGTTAGCTATAGTATACTTATTTGATCAGTCTTAGTATTCACATGAAGTAATTTCAGAATTGCTAACCCACATTCCTATGAAAAAGAAATTTTTTAGCCTTACAGCATGCAGCCAAAACACCGTTTTCCAAAGTAACTTAGGTTTGTTCTTTTCTTCAGTGTGATTTATGTTTGTTCATTTGTTACTCTTTGTATAGTATTTTGGGTTCCCTCACATCTTTGTTGATTTTACCTATGACTTTTCATTACTTATTTTACAACTTAGTAAAAATGACAAAACATTGGCCATTGGACCAGTCTTGTAAAAAAACATCTTTTGAACAGGTCCTCTACTGACTCTCCTTCTTGCTTTTCAAGAAGAGGTCTCTCTTTCTCTCTGTTTTATGGTTGTATGTGGATGATAACTTGCTCTTACTTCGAGGTGGTGAAATGCAGAAGGCATGCTTAGCAGTGAGAACTTTTCATGGATGCATGAGGTCATAATTACCAGAAAAATAAAACAGGGCCAACAATCCTTTCCAACTTTCAGTGGAAGCACAAGGATGTATCCCAGGGTGTTCTCCTTTTTTTGCCTGGCTTCTTTCATGCAACAAAATTATTTTCAGATATATCCACATTCCTTTGTCTGGATATACTACACTGTGTTTATCCATTCACTTGTTGATGGACATTTGAGTTGTGGCCAGTTTGAGTAGTTATAAAGTAAACTGAAATGAATATTCATATACAAGTCACCCTGTGGAACTCTGCTTTTATTTCTCTTGGGTTAATATCTGGGAGTCTAACTTCCTCCATGTCCTCTTCAACACTTGCACGGTCATTCTTACAGGTGTGTAGTGGTATCTCATTGTGGTTTAAATTTGCATTTTCCTAATGATTAGTGATGTTTCGAGCATCTTCTCACATATCAGTTGGCCATCTGTATAACTCCTGTGGAAAATGCCTTTTTAGATCTTCTGCCTGTTTTTAAATTGGGTTGTTTGTTTTTTGCTATTGAGTGATATGAATCGTTTTTATATTTTGAATATTAACCCCTTATCAGATATACAATTTACAGATATTTTCTCCTATTCGGTATGTTGCCTTTTCATTTTGTTGATGGTTTTTCTGTGCAGAAGCTTTTTAGTTTGATGTAGTTCCACTAGTTTATTTTTGCTTTTGTTTCCTTTATTTTTGTTGTCAAATTAAAATCATCACCAAGATCGAGGGCAAGGAACTTAATGCCTAGATTTTCTTCTAGCAGTTTTATAGTCTTACATTCAAGTCTTAAATCTATTTCAAGTTAATTTTTGTGTATGGTGTATTATAGTTGTCCAGTTTCATTCTTTTGCATGTGGTTATCCAATTTTCCCAACACTGTTTACTGAAAAGACTGTTCTTTTTCTATTGTATATTCTTGGCTCCTTTGTTGTAAATTAATTGACTGTATGTAGATGGGTTTATTTTTTCTGGGCGCTGTGTTCCATTGATCTGTGTATCTGTTTTTATGTAAGTACCATCCTGTTTTGGTAACTGTCTTTTGCCCATTTTAAAATTGAGTTGTTTTCTTTTTATTGAGTTTTGAGAGTTTTTTTTAAACTATATTCTAGATATATGTCCATCAAGATATGTTATTAAAAATATTTTCTTCCTATCTTTGGACTGTCTTTAACAGTATCTTTTGAAGAGCAGAAATTTAAATTTTGATAAAGTCTGATTTATCAGTTTTTCTTTTTATGATTTATGTTTGTGTTTTGTCTTTGCCCTCCCCCAAGATCTTTGCCTGACAAAGTCACGTTAACTCTCCAGTGCGTTAACTTTCCAGTGCTTTAAAGGAGATACTCTTATATTTCATACAGATTCTTACTTTTTTCTTCTTAGGAGGGTTGATCAGAAGTATCTAGTTCACCGTGAACAGTGTGGAAGTCAAAAAAGCTGTTTTATCAAATTATGTTCTATAAAACAATTTTTCTGAAGATTGAAATTTATGGTTAAGGTTGGAATATTTTTTGAACAGTCACTTGACTGTATTTGTCTTATTGTTCATGAAATCTTTAAAATTGTACAGGTTTGTGTTAATGATGATCTGGTTGCAAAGAACTTCGCTTGTTATGTATCACCCACGGAGAACAAAAACCTTGATTCTTTAGAGAAACCAAGATTGAATATAAAGCCAGCATCCTTTAGCAATAAGCTCAATCCAGCACTCACTCTTTGGCCAATGTTTTTGCAAGGACAAGATTCTCAAGGAATGGAAAGTGAGTAGCTTCTCACCCATCTGTTTCCTTTAAATTGTCTTATGTATAGGAATCTTAGTGTATTGATATAAGTTGTCATAAAGACTTTTCTCAATATGGAGACAGTGACTTGGACTCTGAATTTAATACTTTAATTTTAATCCTAGTGAGTTTGTGACAAGTTTCGATGTCCTAAAGCTGTTACAGTTTTATTGACATGGAGTTAGACGTCTGTATGTTCATAATTTAAAGATATTACCAAGACATCATTTTGTTTGTGGAGGGTTTTAGATACTTTTTAAAAGAGCTATTTACTAACATGAAAATGTGAAATATGAGGAGAGTGATTTCTGGACAGTGGAAGCAGTCTTCACACGTTTCTCTCTACGTTCAGCATTTTTTCGTCCCTTCCAGATTGCTCCCCTCTGAGGAGCAGTGTCTCCTATAAACTTATGCAAAAGCGAGAGCAGAAGTTCTACCAAAGAATTCACATTTGTATTTTGGGTTTTATTTCATGCTTTAATCCTGAAATGTGTTTTGTTTTTTTTTCTGTCAGAATCTCATGGTTTAACTTTTCTGACACAATCTCTCCAACATCCATGGCCCAAGCATGTTTTGGGTGACATAGGGCCAACTGCCATAATCCTGGGTAAGTTCTACTTGCTTGCTTCATTTTAGAGGTCGCATAAAAGAGTACTCTTTCTAAAGATTCTAATGGTTGTTCAGAAGGGCTATGGTAATTCTCTTTTTTTTCTTTCTTAATTTAATGGAAACAACATGATGTCAATGCTGACAAAGATAATTTTGCCTTGCAGTCCATACTTACAGAGTTACAAGGAACATAACAGGCACTTGTTCATGTGCAGGACTGATTTATTCCAGCCCAGCTGTAGATCAGTGATTATTATTTGTTCTCAGAGTATACATGTGGATTTATGATTGATTTTTATTTTAAGTAATAGAATGCATAAAAATAAGAAACAGGCATTTATGAGAGCAGACATACCCAGTCTTTAACTTCATATCTCTGAGATATTAAATGCATTGGAATGTTGGACGAGGGTGAAATGTGCCAGCCTCTCAGATGCTTGGCCCACCCTGTGGTAGTTCCTGCACAATTTCACTCCTGCTTTGGGTGTATGTATACCTGTGGGTGTACTATTTCATGTATTTCTATAGTAAGCTTCTACTAAATTGAAGCTTTAGTCAACTAAAATATTCCCTGCACTTAAAATTATTTTTAATTATTTTGGTAATGTTCATTATAGAGAAATACAGATAATCAAAATTTTAAACATCTGTCATTTTTAATACCTACTTATTAAAATTTTAGAGTCTTTTTTCCCCAAGTTTTCCAGGTGTGAGGGTATGTATATAATTTTTATTTTACAGAAATAAGATCCTACTGTACATACCTCTGAGTAGTGTTTTTCACTTAATATATGGCTGAACTTCTTTCTAGGTCAAGTGTGTTCAGTATAATATGGGTGTAAAGATATGGGCTCTGACATGAGACTCTCAGGATGTCAGTCCCACTGATTCTGCTGTCTCCTCTGCGTCATGGGGAGGCATTATTCCTGTCCCACGGAGTTGGTTAGGTGGGCCATCCGTGTATAGTTTCCATGGCACGGTAACTGGCCTGTGGCAGACTTTTGGCACATGTGGCCCCATCCCATATTCCGATGTGCCTCCTGTAAGGGTCCCAGATGAGAATTCCTGCTAAAAGGAGTCCCTGGTGGAAATGTGTTATTTCCATTTGTATTTCTTTCATTTTCATGGGGGAAGGGGGGCAGGAAAAATATCAGGCATTTATATTGTATTTAATCATTGCACAGCTTTCCATTTGTATGAATATATCATTATTATTTTAAGTAGCCCCAGGTTGCTGAACAGTCATTGTTTCCTACTTTTCCTTATTATAGTCAGTGTTGGAATCAACTGTGCATCTCTTTAAAAAGGATAAGATTGTTGGTGGTAAACAAAAAAAGGATAATGTGAGATGTGATTGGATTGTCATGTAAAAAATAAAATGATTAGATGTTATTTATCCAGCAAAGATTTCTCTTTCCTTGTAATCATTGTGAAATTTCCTATTTTAACTATATTTTAATTAATTTTTGGATTGCTCTTTAAAATTGCCTTATATATTTTTAAAATCAAAGTGTAATATTTTTTAATACTTGGTTAAACAGTCAAATAATACACAAAGGCAATAATGAAAAGTAATTTTTCTCTTGTCCAACCTCTTCTCACTCCAGGCTATTCCCTAGGGGTAAACCTTTTATTTTTTCTTCACTATTTATTTTGGCAGTTATCTCCACATTTTACAATAATTATTTTAGTTTTTATAGGCTTTTTAATTCTAGACATTGTCTTGACTTCTAGGACAATCCAAATATATTCATTCATCAGATATTAGGAAGTGTCTACTATGTATCAGGCACTGTTTTAGGGATTGTCATGGTGTATAAATTTCTTTTTATACATCATTAGATTCAATTTGCTAACATTTTGTTGAAGATTTTTACATCTATGTTTATGAGAGATATTGGTCTGTTGTTTCTTTTTCTTGTATTTTTTTTCTTTTGTTTTGATATTATTAGGGTAATGCTGGCCTCAAAGAATGAATTAGGAAGTGTTTCTTTTCCAGTCTTCTGAAGGAGATTGTAGAGAATTGATATACTTCCTTAAATGTTTGTAGAATTCACTAGCAGTCTTGGTGCTTTCGTTTTGTAAGATTATTAATTATTGATTCAATCTCTTAATAGATACAAGCTTATTCAGATTGTCTATTTTTCTGTGAGTTTTGGCAGATTGTCTTTCAAGGCATTGGTCCATTTTATTTAAGTTATCAAGTGTGTGGACATAGAGTTGTTTATAGTATTCCTTTATTTTCCTTTTAATGTTCATGGGATCTGTAGTGACGTCTTTTTCATTTCTGATAATAATTTGTGTCATCTCTCTTTTTCTTAGTTAGCCTGGCTAAAGCCTTATTGATTTTATCAATTTTTTTAAAGACCAGCTTTTGGGTTCATTGTTTTTTTTCCCTATTGATTTTCTATTTTCAATTTCATTGATTTATGCTTTAATTTTTATTATTTCTTTCCTTCTTTTTACTTTGGATTTTATTTGCTCTTCTCTTACTATTTTACTACTGTGGAAGTTTAGACGATTAGTTTTAGATCTTTTTAAATATACACTTTTAATAGTATAAATTGCCTTCTAAGCACTGCTTTTGCTCCATTTCACAGATTTTGATAAGTTATATTTTTATTTTCATTTAGTTCAAAATATTTTAAAATTTTTCTTGAGATTTATTCTTGATCTAAGTATTGTTTAGGAGTTTTTTATTTAATCTCCAAGTTTTTTTGGGATTTTCTAGCTATCATTTTGTTATTTAGTTAGTTTAATTTAATTCCATTGTGGTCTGAGAGTGTGCATTGTACAATTTTTATTTTTTTAAATACGTTGTGTTTTATGTCCCAGAACATGGTTTACCTTGGTGTAGGTTCCGTTTGAGCTTGAGAAAGTATATTCTGCTGTTGGATGAAGTAATTTGTAGATATCAGTTATATCCAGCTGATTGATGGTGCTGTTGTATTCACCTATATCCTTACTGATATTTTGCCTGCTGTCTTTTTATTTCTGATAGTGGTGTTGAAATCTCCAACTCTAATAGTGGACTCGTCTATTTCTCCTTGCAATTCTATCAGTTTTTGCCTCACATATTTTGTTGCTCTTGTTAGGCATATACACATTAGGAACTGGTTCGCCTTCCTGAAGAATTGACTCCTTTATCATCATGTAATGCCTCTGTCCTTCATAATTTTTCTTGTTCCGAAGTTCGCTGTGTCTGAAATTAACATAACTACTTCGCCTTTCTTTGATTAGTGTTAGCATGGTATATCTTTCACCATTTACGTCTAATCTATATGTGTTTTTATATTTAAAGTGGGTTTCTTGTAGACAACATGTGATTTGGTCTTGTTTTTGTTTTTGTTCTTTTTTTTGATCCACTCTGACAATCTCTGCCTTTTATTTGGTATATTTAGACCATTGCCATTTAAAGTGATTATTGATATAATTGGATTAATATCTGCCATATTTGTTACTGTTTCCTATTCATTGCCTTTATTTTTCGTTCCTCTTTTTTACCTTTCACTCTTTGTTGCCATTTGTGGTTTTAATTGATCATTTTATATGATACCATTTTCTTTCCTTTCTTATCAGTTATGCTTCTTTTTTCATTTTTTAAATGATCACCTTAGAGTTTGCAATATTCATTTATAACCAACCCTAGGTCACTTTCAAATAACACCAAATCTCTTCTCAGTAGTTTAAATTTACTTTCACTTATTCCTTTTCTAATGCACATATCCTCACACTCAGAGATTCTTTTCATGGCTGAGTCTAGGCTACTAATAAACCCGCCGAAGACATCCTTCATTCGTGACAATGTTTTTGATCTCTAGCATTTCATCTTGATTCTTTCTTAGAATTTATATCTCTCTGCTTATATTACCCATCTGTTCTTTCGTATTGTTTACTTTTTCCATTAGAGCCCTTAGCTTATTAATCATAGTTGTTTTAAATTCCTGGTCTGATGCTTGCAACATTCCTGCCATATCTGACTCTGGTTCTGAAGCTTTTCGTATCTCTTCAGACTGTGGTTTTTGACTTTCAGTATACCTTGGAATATTTTTTGTTTAAAGCCAGACATGATATCCTGGGTGAAAGGAACTCTTGTAAATAGCCCTTTAGCGATATGGTGGTAAGGTGTCGGGAGAGAGGAGACATTCTCTGGTGCTGTGATTAGATATCAGTCTTTTCCTGAGCCTGTGCCCCTGGGCTGTGACCTTCACATGTGCCTTTCAGTCCTCTACCTTTCCTGCCGTAGGTGGGATAGGATGGCTGGAGAGAGTACAGTTGGGTATTTCCCTTCCCCTATGGTGGTTAGTCTCTTATAAAACCCCAATAATTTCTGCTCTGGTTATTGTCTTCTGAGGCCAGGAGTTACCAAGGACAGAATGCTTTGGCATATTTCAAAATGGTTATTTTCTTCCTCCCCCAACTGGAAACCCAAGGGGATTTTTTATATGATCTTCACTGTGAGAACCTGGTAGAGATCCAGGAAGTAAAATTTACAAAAGTGTTGTGTTGGAGGGTGGTTGGGGAAGGTGTCTAGATTTAACTCACTTTTCCACACTTAGCCTTCAACAATTTATCAATTACAGTTTAGATTTTCCTGTTTCTAGTACTGGTTCCATAGAAGTTCTCAGGTCAGTTGTGATTTTCGTTATCTACCTGTCTCTCTAATTTTGGGGGAAGCAGTTTGTCCAGTGACCTCATTTTTCTGTCAGATAAGAAGAGTTGTTGATTTTCATTTTGATTAGCTTTTTATTCTTACAGTGGAGTGGTGAATTCCAGTCTCCTTATATGCTGAAACCAAAACTGGAGGTTATATTGAGTTTTAAAATGTAAGATTGGTAAATATGTAAGCTTAAGCATTTATTTCTTGGAGATTTCTATTGCTTTTCTTTTTTAATTCTTTTATAGCATCTGTCTTTGCTGACTCCTTGTTACAGATTCTCATTTTGGTGTTATACATCCATATGATTTGAATCTTTTAAAATTTATTGGGACCTGCATTATATCCTACGTTGATCATAAAAATAAAACGGCCAGTTATTTTACTGGTAAATGGGAATAGCAGAGAATTGCAATACATTGTTATAGAATGTTCTAGCCAAACATTCTATAACAAAAGCTATGGACAAGTCTAGTAAACAAAGAAGAGGAATTTTACTTTATAGAGAAAAATGAGGAAGTTTGGAAGGGGATTCTTTGAATGGAAGTCTATTGGCAGAGAGTGAGAGTTTAGGGTGGTAATGGTTTCTCATTTACTGAATTTGATGGTTCCCATTGGCTAGGCTTGTTGCTGGGCAAGGAGAAAATCTTCATTCCTCATGCTGGAGTAGTAAAATAGACACACTTCTAGTTGGGAATGCAAAGTATGTTTCTTCCTTTTGGGTTCTGTAATTGATGCTTCTTCCTGTTGAGGTGTATAATTGAGGTCAAGTGGTAGGGCATATGAGAGCTCCCCCTTCACGCCTCCTGATTACATTTTAAATGAGGTTTCCTTTATTCATTTTTACACCCAGAATATGGTCTCTCTTGGAAAATATTCTGTGTGTACTTGACAAGAATATGTATTCGGCTGTTGTTGGGTTGAGTGTTATATATATGTCAATTAAGTCATATTGGTTGATAGTGTTTACATCTTCTCAGTCTTTATTGATACTCTGTCAGCTGTTCTATCAACTGTTGAGAGAATGGTGTTGAGATCTCCAGCTACATAATTGTTTTACTTATTTCTCCTATCAGTTTAATCAGTTTTCGCTTCATAGATTTTGAACCTCTGTTATTTAGGAATGTAAAGGTTTAGAATTTTTATGTCCTTTTAAAAAATTATTATTTAAAAATAATTTTTATTTTTCAATTACAGTTGACATACAGTATTATATTAGTTTCAGGTGTACAACGTAGCGATTAGACATTTATATAACTTACTAAATGATCACCCTAATTAATCTTGTACCATCTGACACCAAACATAGTTATTACACAATTAATGACTATATTCTTTATACTGTACATCCCCATGACTAATTTATAACTACCATCCTACCAACCCTCCTCCCATCTGGCAACCATTGAAATGTTCTCTGTATCTATGAGTTTGTTCCTATTTTGTTTGTGTTATTTTGTTTTCTAGATTCCACATTTAAGTGAAATTATATGGTATTTGTCTTTTTCTGTCTGACTTATTTCATGCAGCATAATACCCTCTAAGTCCATCCATGTTGTTGCAGATGGCAATACTTCATTCTTTTTTATGGCTGAGTAATACACCACTGTATATATGTACTACTTTTTTTTATCAGTTCATCTATTGATGGACACAGGTTGCTTCCATATCTTGGCTATTATAAATAATGCTTCAGTGAACATAGGGATACATATATCTTCTCAAATTAGTGTTTGGGTTTCTTTGGGAAAATACCCAGAGGTGAAATTAGTGAGTCCTTCTTTGTCTCTTGTTATAGTCTTTGTTTTAAAGTCCATTTTGTCTAGTATAAATATTGCTACCCCAGCTTTTTTGTTTGTTTGTTTCCATTTTCATGAATTTTTTTTTTCATCTCTTTACTTTCAGTCTGTGTATCTTTCAGTCTAAAGTGGATCTCTTGTAGGCAGCACATGTAAGGGTCTTGTTATCGTATCCATTCAGCCACCCAATGTCTTTTCGTCAGAACATTTACTCCATTGACATGTAAAGTAATTGATGGATCTGTAGTTATTGCCATTTTATTATTCATTTTTTAAATCTTTTTTTCTTTTCTTCTTCAAGAAGTCCCTTTAACATTCCTGTGATACTGGTTTTGTGGTGATGAACTCCTTTGACTGTCTCATGTCTGGGAAGCTCTTAATTCTTCTTTATTTTTGAATGATAGCTTTGCTGGATAAAGTAGTGTTGGTTGTCAGTCCTTGTTTTTCATCACTTTGAATGTTTTGTGCCATGCCTTCTGGTCTGCAAAGTTTCTGTTGAGAAATCAACTGAGCTTCATAGGAGCTCTTTTGTAGGTAACTAACTACTTTTCTCTTGCTGCTTTTAAGATTCTCTCTTTGTTTCTACAGCCATGCCACCCTGAACGTGCCTGATCTTGTCTGATCTTGGAAGCTAATAAGCAGGGTCGGGACTGGTTAATACTTGGATGGGAGCACCTAGGAATACCAGGTGCTGTAGGCATAAAAAAAATAAATAAAAATTTTAAAAAAAAGGAAAAGATTCTCCTTTGTCTTTAACCTTTGCATTTTAATTATGATGTATCTTGATGTGGGCCTCTTTTGGTTTATCTAGTTTGGGATTCTGCACTTCCTGGGCTTGTATGTCTGTTTTCTTTGCCAGGTTAGGGAAGTTTTCTGTGATTATTTCTTCAAATAGGTTTTCAATTCCTGCTCTCACTCTTCTCTTTCTGGTACCCCTATGATGCAAATGTTGGTATGCTTGATGTTGTCCCAGAGGCTCCTTAAACTAACATCAATTTTTTAGATTTTTTTCTTGTTGATGTTCAGATTGGGTGCTTTCTGCTTTCTTCCAAATTTCTGATTTGATCCTCTGCTTCATCTCATCTACTGTGATTCCTTCTAATGTAGTCTTCATTTCAGTTATTATAATCTTTATTTCTGACTGGTTCTTTGTTAGTTTAGTATCTCCATTTTTATGTTTCTTATCTCTTTGTTGAAGTTCTCACAGAGGTCATTGAGCATCCTTATAACCAGTGTTTTGAACTCTGCATCTGGCAGATTGTTTATCTCCATTTCATTTAGTTCTCTTTTTGGAGTTGTGTTCTCTTCTTTCATTTGGGACTTGTTTCTTTGGCTCCTTATTTTGGCTGCCTCCTGTGTTTGTTTTATGTATTAGGTAGAGCTGCTATGTCTCCTGGTCTTGTTAGAGTGACTTTATGTAGTAGGTGTCCTTTGGGGCCTAGTGGCGTATTCTCCTTGGTCACCTCATCAGCTGGGTGCTCCAGGTATGTCCTTTGTTATGGATTGTGTGTGCCCTCCTTTTGTAGTTGAACCTTAATTGCTGTTGGCATGCCAGTGGGAGATGGACCCTCAGGCTGATTGGCTGTGAGGACTGGCTGTGATTGCAGTGGAGGATTCACTTCAGCAGGGCTCTGGTGCCTGCTGAGTCACCTTTGGGGTGTGTTATTTGTAGCGGTGGTCGGGTGGTGTTCTCTTGTGGTCTGAAGTTGACCATTGGTTCTGGGGCCTCTTGGAAGGGGCTCCGATGCAAGCCAAAGTCAACTTCTGACTGTGCCCTGCTTGGGGCCATTTGGTATGAGATACAAAGTGATCTGCTGATAGTTGCTGTCAGTGCTGGGCTTGGAGACACCCGGGAAAGGCTAAGCTGAGAACAGGCCAGCTGCCACTAGTGCTGGGCTTAGGGCTGCTTAGCAAGAGGTACGGGGCATGCTGAGGCTGGACACTGCTTGCTTTGGGGTTTGTAGACCTTTGAGAGATTTTAGGAAAGTCTGCAGCATGAGCCAAGACAGGCCATTCTTATGGAAAAAGCCACTGGAAGCAGCTGGGGTTGGCCTGAGAGTTGGATGGGGCAGGGTCTCAGGGAATCACCAGGGTGAGGTGATGGTGTTAGCCAGGATGATGGAGACTCAGACTTGGTGCCTGCCTGTGCCTATAAGCTGGGTAGGAGGGAGACTCAGGAAAGGAACAGTGGCTTCTGTTAGCACTTCTGTCTAGGAGGAAGCTGCCCCTTCAGCCCTCACGCTGAAGCCAGACAATGCACCTCCTCCCTGTATGTCCCTGACAGCTTTCAAGCACTGCTCCAGTGCTGGAGCTTGGAGTGGGTGTCTGTCAGTGGGTAAGTCTGTGTGTGGGCCCTTTAAGAGGAATGCCTGGGACTCCAGCAGCCCTCATCTCAGTCACAATCCCTGCTGTTTTTCACAGCCAAAAGTTGTGGGGACTTCTCTTCCCAGCACTGTAACCCTGGTCTTGGGAGCCTGGTGTGGGGCTGGGTCCACTCGCTTCTTAGGGGTCCTCCACAGCCTAGATATCCCTCCTGATTTTTAACCTCTACACGTCAGTGTGGGAGGGACCAGCTTGTTCCACGTCTCCACTCCTCCATTTCTCTTATTATAAGTGCCACCTATGATTTTGTAACAAGTCATGTATATTTTTATGTATACAAGTCATGTATATTTATTAAATATGTATTTGGACTTATTTTCATCATTTCATTTTGTTTTCGATTGACCAATATATATATATATGTATTTTTTTTTAATTTTTTTCTCCTGTTCTCTGCATGACTCAATTGTACTTTTTTTTAAAAAATTTTTCCCCTTTGCTCTTTTATAGATCATATTTCATTTCTCTTAGTCTTAAAATTTTTTTTGTATTCTTAGACATTTCCAGCATTTAGCTGTTTATTTTGGTGATTTACGTCTTTCAGTAGATGAAAGGTATACCTTGTCATTTTAATTTGTGTTTCTCTTATTGATACTTAGAACACTTTCCCAGAACTGCCTCTTTTGTACCCCAATAAATAATTGCTGGGTTGAATTTTTTTGTTTTTTCTTTCTTTGAAGTCACATCTTAGTTTTTACCCAAGTATAATTACCCAGCTAGATTATCTATATTATTTACTAAACAACTTCTGTCACTTTTCAGAAGTCATATTTAGGCATGGAGAATAAAGATATTTGGAAGAGTCTGCTTTTGAATTTTGCCTCCTCCCCGTTACTCAGATTCAGCTTGTTTTCTAATACCTTTTATACGTATTGTGCTGTTCAGAAGTGAAATGCACAGCGGTGACCCTGAACCATTGCTGAAACTAAGTTATAATTGGTATTTCAGCTATAATTGCTATATAACAAACATTTTATAATGTTTAGTGGTGTAAAACAACCATTTTATAAGGCTCACAGATTCTGTGGTCAGGAATTCAGGATGGGCACAGCAGGAAGAGTTGCCTCTGTTCCACAGTGTCTGGGGCCTCAGCTAGGAGGACTTGAAGGCTGGTGGTGACTAAATAGTTGGATTCATCTGAAGACTTATTCAGTTGTGTCTGACAGTTGATGCTGGCTTTGGCTAGGACCTCAACCTTGGCTGTCATCTGAAATACCTATAGTGGCCTTCCCATGTAGTTGCTTGGGCTACCTCATAACATGGCTGGGTTTCAGAAGTGGCCATCCAGGAGTGCAAGTCATACATAGTACATGGCATTTTTGCAGTCTAGCTTTAGAAGTCACATAACGCCACTTCTGTCCTTTTTTACTAGCCCACCCAGACTCACGGGAAAGGAATATAGAGCCCACCTCTCAATGGGAGAAGTGTCGGGTCACATTGTAACCATGTGTGTTGGGAGACCAGTTATGGCCCTCTTCGGAAAATAGAGTATGTCAATTTGGGAAAGTAAATTATGTTTAATTCTTATAAGCCAGTGAAGCAATTTTTAAAACACTTTTTTATGATAAGTGTTGAAACAAGAATTTTAAATTTAATTCCCTCAAGTAAAGTTTAATACAAAACTATATTTCATAATAATTTCATGTATTAAGATTTTATGATGATACTTTTCTATTTTCCCTTTTTTCTTATTTTCTATTTTTAATAACACTTTTTAAGATCCCTTTTTTAATCACTATTTTTATTTTGCAGATAAAACTATAAAATGTGAAATGGATTCATTGAGAGGTTCACCTAAAAACATATCTGAAAAAAAACAACAGGGTGTCTCTTTAAAAGATATAAATAAGGTTGTATTTTTAAATGTTCATTAAATATAAAGTTAACATAATGTTAATTTTAGGATATTCTCCTTTAAAGTCTACTGGGAGCGAAAAACATATTTTCTGTTAAAAAAATCATTAGCTAATTTCATTCATGAAAAAATATAGCTTGAATGTTTGCTCTTTTTCAACAAAACAGGTTCACTCCAGCTCCCCTCTTGTCATACCCTTGTTCTTGGCCTTGTGGCCTCTCTACACAATCAGGTATTCTCATTCTAACAAGAGTGTGAAAATCTGAGATTATGGGACACTAATAGTTAAGTTCAGGTCTGACCTATCCCTCCAGTCCCTTTGACAAGAGATGTGAAAGTAATTACAGGACATTTCAAATACTGATTATCTGACATGCCATCTGCCTGCTATTTGGACGCTTCAATTTAGTGGTTATTGCAATGGTATAATCAATCACCCAGCTTTCCAGTTCTTTGTCTCTCTATAACTGTGTTGCCTGAAAATTATCTGGATGACTGTTTTTGAGAATAATTTCTGTGGAATTTTGATTCCTTAAGAATATATATCTCGCTAGCATACATATTCTTTCTGAAATTTTTTTTTTTACAGTGCGTCGAATCTTCAGTGTATTGGCCAACAAAAAGAGGCATAACTATATATGCTGATCCAGATATACCAGCAGCCAGGTACGGTTTGAAAATTCAGTGTAATTGACTAGAGACTTAAGTGTTGTGTTGTCTTATACAGTATTCTATAAGACTGATGATAGGAAAGAATTCAATTTCCAAAAAAGGGCTGGCCTCCTAATTTTGGTTAAACATATATTAATTTCTGATAGTCAGTAGGAAAGAGGGGCTATATTGTCTAATTATTGCTTTAGAGAAATTGTTCTTTTTTTTTTTACTGGGGTAATAGATGGTCTCCCTTTCAGCTTGGTAGTTTGGTGGTTTTTGATAAGCATACACACCTAGGTTTTTACTCCCTCTTGGCAAGCACCAGAACTGTCAAAATGGTTTTTATACTTAAAGGGCTCAGCTTCAGTTCTCACATAAATTTGCTTATGTAGAACAACTTATTCCATAATGGTACTTTTAAAATTTTCTTCCAGTGAATAAAGGTATTTTCAGGATTGGGGTAAATAGGTTTAGAAATTTTAATAAATGTTTTTTCTGTTTCTAGTGCTTTACGCCAGAAGTCAAATGAGAAGCCACTTAGATTGGCTGAGAAGAAAGAATACAATGAGAAGAATGGCTGTGTGAAGTATGAATTTTTTTCTTGAAATAAATTTTTTATTGAAATAATTATAAAATTATAAGCAGGAAAAATTTACATATGATCATATTATTAATTTCAAACATGCATCCCCATTAAAATATGTGTGTATACACACACACACATACACACACACACACACAGTGTCTTCTGTAGGCTTTGAAGTTTTAGTTTTTTTCTTTTGCATTTACATAGGGTATATTTTTCTGTTTAAAGCTCTTTCACTCTAAGTAGTCATTTTCTATCTCCCCTTCTTGATTTTCTTGGCGAAGTAAACAATTTTATGAAACAAATTAGATATAGTTGATGATTTGAAATTGTTGATTTTCTGTGGGTTGGTGTTTGCTTTCTTCCAAGTTTTCTGATGTTAAATAGGTTTATCACCTTCTGGAGAAAATATTTGCAGTGTGGAACTTGGGGATTTTTTTTGTACTGCCAGATTCACAAAATATTTACTTAAAAGTTGTTAACGATGGATTAATAACTTTATTTTATACTTATTTAACCTATAAAATGTTTCATACGTATTTTGAAGATTTCTTATCATACCAGCCTAAAATCACTCTTGCATTCCAAATGACTGTGGCTGCTCTGAAGCCACCAGAGTGACAAAGAGTTTAAGACAATTCAAAAGTGGGTAGGTCATGCTATATCTACTAATTGGCTTGGGATGATTTAGGATGCCCAGCTTCCCAGAGGCCACACTGTGGCCCCGTAATGTCCTTTCACCCAGCAGGAGCTCCTCACAGCGGTTCTCAAGGGTGGTGGTTCTGTAAATTAGTTGTAATTTTGATGTGGTCGTGGGAGGAGGTGAGCACAGCATTTTCTACTCTGCCATATTGACCGGAAGTTCAGGAGCCCACAGATATGGGGTGGCACCTGGATTGACATCCTCCTCCCAGGGTATCCCTCCACCCAACTACCTGAAAGCTGTGATGCTCCAAGTGGTTCTCTTCCTTGGAACAAAAGACCTTGCATTATTCATGTAACTCATTTCTTTTTTTTTATTATGTTAAAGTATCACTTAAATTCAAAATGAGATAACATTTTTATATTAGAAGGTTGTATCTTATTTCCTACTTGGTCAAATACCCTTTACTTAGAACCCACCAATTAAACTACACCAGTTTTTCTGTCAGTCCACTGTGGGTTCCAGGGAGCTTTGAAGTATTCACAATTAAATAGCAAAGATGGGAGGAGGCAGTGGGTTTCTTAGAAACGTGACAACCTGGCGATCATGCAGTCTTCCACCTTGTTCAGAGCAGGTGGTCTTAGGATTGGCAGCACTGTGTTCACATCCTGGAGCCTTGGCTGGGTGGGACAAGCATGTGACTGGCATGACCAGCGTAGCCCTTGTATCATGGTAAGGCAAAAGAGAATGAGCAGTAATTTCATAGCTATGACTTAGGATATGCAGTTCACTTTTCTTCTTTCAAGGAAGAATTAAAATAATAGCTCAGTTGAACTGTAAATTGTTTTTTTCCTTTCAAATTGCCCTTGTAACTCTTTTACAGATTATTACAGTTTTTAAATCCTGATCCTTTGAGAGCTGATGGAATCTCTGATTTGCAGCAGGTATTACACCCCTAAAAAAGAGAACTGTTTACTCTTTAAATTCCTCTCCTTCCTCCCTTTAAACTTGAGATTAGAAGAGAAACCCCTTCAGTTGGGAACTTCACCTGAAGACTTTTTTTTTAGAAATTATCCAGTAAATTATTGCTTTAGAGAAATTTTTTTTTTTTTATTGGGGTAATAGATGATTTTCCTTTCATTTGGTAGTTTGGGTGGTTTTTGATAAGCATATATACCTAGGTTTTTACACTGAAATCAAACTCTTGTATTTCGTTCATTCCCATAAAGTTGTCGGTATTCTGTGCTAATGTGGGGTGGAGGTGTCTAATGTATGTGTCCTCTAGTTGCAGAAGCTGCAGCCGGGCACACGGCAGCCCTTCGCACTGCTCCGGAACAGGATCGAGCCTTGCTTATCCATTGACACGTCGCCGCTCTCGGCAGACCTAAAAAAGGTAAATGTGCTCCTAACTGAACTCCAGAAAGAATACTGACCTGCCCCTAATGTAGAAGGATTTTTAATTAACGCTTCTAAGGTTACATTCATATAATTTCTTTGCTTTTGAAATTCTCTTTTCAGTTTTTAATATTAAATTTTTATTTATTCTTAAGTCCAATTAACTTCTTACTAAGCTAATAATTCTTTTGTGGAGAAACCATTGTATAACTTTAAGTGCTTTTCTGAAATAAGATTTCAGATGTGCTTGGAAGGAACAAATTACCTGGGCAATTGTAATATGCTTTCTAGCATTTTTTTTCAAAAAATTGCTTTATTGACCTGAGTCAATGATCATACATGTTTATCCACTCCCTTCTTGTTACATGTTTTAAAAACTACTTAAAAATATTTTTTTAAAAAAAGAAAGAACCACACGGATGACTAGAATAAGAGTGAAGTCTTTAGGGGACAAGAGCTTTCCACAGGCTTCTAGGAGATGGAAAACCGGAAGTACGGTATGGCTGACATTCCGTGGAAGGAGTGAAGCGGGTGGGGGTCCTGAACTTCCCTACCCTGTTTCCAGAATATCCACAGCCAGTTTCTCAGGAAGGAGATTGGAGGCTCTTTTTGGAGAAACCGAACAGCCCTAGAGAACTTCAAATGATGCGGTTTGGAATTCTCCCAGTATAAGTGTCTGCTTGCTGCCCTGTCTTCATGCAGTGATGTGACTCTCACCTGCCGATGACCTTTGCCCTACCCCTAGGTCTGCCAGTCAGCTTTTAGTGTCCTTCCTCAATGGGAACACAACATCAGGAATTGTTAGACATTTGAGGAAAGCTCTCACCCATAAGAAAAAAAAAGCAAAGTGTACTCCAAAGGAAACAATGTAGGGAGTAGAAGAAAACATTAGAGAATAAATCTCCTCAGAGATGAGATATATATTGCGTGTATTTAACAGTAACAGTACTGTGGAAAAGTATAAAAAAAAGTTCTTGGAAATTTAAAATGTTCTAGAATGAAAATCAATAGCATATTTGAGACATAAAATAAAAACTGTGAGAAAGTGGAACAGAAAGACAAAGAGGTGGAAATAGGGGGTAAAAAAGAATTTGAGGTACAATATCTAAAATGAGATTTCTAGAAAGGAAAGATAGAAGAGAGCAAAAAGTTCTGAGAAGAGTAACACATGAATGATTTCTAGACTTAATGGCTATAACTCCAAATTAAGAGAGTTCACCTAACATAGGTCCAGCACAACTGAGAGCCAAGGTAGTAGATACGTTGGTGTGAAGCATACAAGCTGGAGGGATTGAGAGGTGATAAATGCTTCCAGAGAGAAGAGACTGGCCCCACATGCTTGATCAGGAGTCAGAATGGCTTCAGACTTCTGCACGGGAACACCAGCGGAGCGTGCATCGACTCCAAAATTCTAAGGAAAATTTATTTTTAACCTCGAAGTCTATATTCAAGCTATCAGTCAAGTGCAAGGGTAGAACGAAGACATTTTCAGACATTCAGAGTCTCTGATTTACTCCCTCTGTACTTTTTGTCAAGAAGGTGCTGAAATATGTTCTCCACCAATACAAGAAGGTAAACAAGAAGAAGAAGACGTGAGTTACAGATGAAAGGACGATGGTGCAGGAAGATCCCAGGACGACAGCTGCACGCCAGGTGCAGAGAGGAATCAGTTTTGATGGCAGTGTGGTTCAGGGTATGGGGAGGAGGACTTCACTGAGATAATGGTGCTGATGAGGTTAGATTTTTGGAAGATAGTTACCAATGTGGCTGAAGAACTCTACTCTGTTGGAACATTTGGGAGGTTTTAGTGACAGTCACATAGAAAAATAAGCAAATAAAGCCATGTTTTTAAAAAGCTGATACGCCAACAGATTATCGGAAGGAGAAGAAGCCACATCTTTACTCTGGTGAGCTTTAAGCACCTGATTGGTCAGTGGACCACCTGTTGGATCCTTTTAATTTGGAGCCCAGAAAAGCAGGAGTTTGGTGCTAGAAAAGATTCAGTGAAACTTATAAAGTTAGATCTTAGAAAATATCAGACTGAGCAATGGATACTCGTTGTTGGGGGAAATGAGCAATGAGATGGGTTTTTTATTAGTTTCCTATACTTTATTATGGTTTTTTTGGTTGTTGATGTTTTGTAGGCTCTTCAAAGAAATAAGTTTCTGGGACCTAACCACACTGAATCTTACTCTTGGCCTCCCATAGCACGTGGCTGTGACGTGGTTGTCATTTCTCAGTGTGGAAATGACCCTTTGTTGTACCTTCCACCAGTGCTTACGATTTTGCAAACAGGGGGCTGCTACAAGTCATTACCAAGTAGAAACGGAGTAAGTTGAAGACAGTTTTGTTTTGCAACAAAATGGATTAAATGTTTATTTTTAAATTTTACACCTAACTTTTGGTAAAGGTTAGGTTACATTACTCGCATAGTTTCCAGACTGGCAGGACAGAAACCATCCTATGAGAAACTTTTAGCACAGTCATCACTTCTCTTACACTGATTCTCACCTTGACCCTTGGTCGTGGTTCATCCGCTGAGTCAAGAGAGTGCTGGGTTTTAAAAATGAATATGTAGTTTATAACAGTATTTCACTGATTTAATTTATCTAATCGTCACAATGACCCTATGAGATGGTCAAGCCATTTATACTTTTCACCATTTTATAGATGAGAAAATTAAACTCATGAAAAGTTACTGGTTTAAATTTGTAAGAGCTGACAAGCGTGATGAGGTAGTGGGATTGGGATTTAGGTTTTCTGTCATCTTGTCCCATATTCTTTCACATATTTTCACAGCATCTCACACTGTTTTATCATCCTACTTTAGTTTTCCCATTTGTAAGAGTCTGAAAATAGCTGAGAAAGATGATGGGAAGGAGGGAAATGGGGTGTGAAGACCAAATGAGAATGGGGTAGTAACATCTGCTTTGCTGGGTTTTGACTATTAGGTGAACTGATGTATATAAGGCCTCTGTCTCACATCCTGTCCCAAAGGACTCACTACAGATGGTTCTGCCACTCATTATAAGATGAAAAGTAGCAGCACAAAGAGACACTTAGAATTGCATTTTAGAAAAGATATTAGTTTATTTTCCTAATTATGCTGTGTAGGGTAATGGTTTTCCTTTGGAAATCTGCATTGGCTAAGTTATTTATTGATTTAATAAAACTAAATGGATACATTTATATCCCTCAATTCGTTAGCAGCCGACCCCTGTTGATGAGATGCAGCCTGTGTTAAGATAGAACCCTGGCTGGGTCAGAAAAAGATGTCTAGGTCTTGCCTCTTGTGTCCACTCTGCTTTCTCTGCATCTCCATGGTCAGCCTGCTTTTAGGCCCGACTCCTGGAAGCTAGCGCTCACCTGGATCTGCATAAAGAAAGAAGGAGACTCATTCTTGTTTGCAGTTACGAATGGAGGTGTTTAGGAGGCTGTTTGGCAGGCAGTGCATCGTCAGGACATGTCTGTGGCAAGGGGAGGGCAGGGTTCAGGTGGCGCTATTGGAAACTTAGTCTCCTAAGGAGGAGATGTTAACCTTTTTAAAGCCCCTGTTCAGGAAGCAGTTAGTTCATCCTTGGGCTTAGGAGCAGGAGATCTAGAGCCAGACTGCCTGGCTTCAAATCCTGTTGCTACCCTGTATGAGCTGTGCAGCCTTGGGGAATTGACTTCACCTCTCTGTGCCTCAGACGCCTCATCTGTGCAATGAGGTAGTAATAGGTCCTATCCTGTAAGAGTGTTTTAAAGACTAAACGAATTCATATTTTTGAAGTGCTTAGTTTAAGCCCTAGGAAGATCCGAGACAATGCATCTAAACCCATGTTAATGAAATTATATTTTAGCTTTTCTGACCTATGTAATGGTGATGATAGAGATTTATGTAAAGCCCTCCTTGTGCTTACTCTGTACAGGAGATGTTCTGCAAGCTTCACCTGTGCTATGTTTGATTCCTAACTTTTGTACAAAATTCTGTGAATCTGTTTGTCTTTGCAGCCTCTGGCAGTCATCGTGTGTCCTGGGTGGAGAAAGGCCCAATTTATTTTTGAATTATTGGGAAACTATAGCATGTCCTCCAGGCCTCTTCATCCTGTGTTATTAACAATTGGACTCCACAAAGATGAAGCCAAAAATATGAAGCTTCCGAGGGGATGTAAGCATCCTTCCCAGCTGTTTGGTTTTCCCTGCAGAACACAGTGGAACGCTACCCAGACAGGCCTGGGAGCTGCAGATAGCACGGGCTGTGTAGGTGCCTCTGGTAGTCACTCGTCCACCTGTCCTTGTCAGTTACGGATGGGTATAGGTGATGAAGGTTTGATCTTGGCTTACATCTGAGAGAAATGAGAAAACTACGTGATTTCATTCATTTATCACCTATCTACTGAACACCTACTGTTTTGTTAGATGTTGACTAAAACCCTCCCTGTCTTTTAGGAGTGCAAAAACCTGGTGGGAGCCCAAGTGTTTAATCAGATAATGACAGAGGTTGTTAGCTCAGGCAGGCAAACCTCTTGCCTCACCCACCTGAGTAAGGAAAACAGCTTTTTGTTTTACTAGAAGGCATTTCTAGAAAGTATGTCGAATCTTAGCAAAGGAAATGTTAGAAAAACATAGGAAATCTAAAATGTTAATTGGTTTTTTTTCTTTTAAAATGTAGGTGATGTAATTGTTACAACACCACATAGCCTCCTGAGACTTCTCAAGTATCAAAGCTTGTTATTTCTTAGACTCTGTCACCTCATTTTGGATGAGGTGGAAGTATTATTCTTTGAAGCTAATGAACAAGTAAGTATGGCATTTATTTAGATGTTATTCCTCCTCAGAAATGTATATAAAATAAAGTCTTCACTGCTTTTAGGAGTCAAGAGAAGAAGCTGATAATCTAAAAAGTTTTCCCTTTAACTTCTGTGGTTAAGAAGAGAATGTTTATCTGAACATTTCTTCCCAGTATTAAAGTTCTCTTCGAGGAGGAAAAAGTCTTTCCTAGGGAGGTTTTCAAAAATATTTAATTAATATTTTTCCGATTAAGAAAGCAATAATTTTTATTTTAGAAAACTTCAGAAATAGAGAAGAGTACTTTTTGAAAAACCCCTACATCCATAATCTTTCACTCAGAGGCAATCACTGTTCCTATTTGGGAGTATTTCCTTCTTTTTTATAATTCCTGTGTCTCTTGACACATATTTAACAATATCAGGACCTTACTTTATGTGCTAATTTGTAACTCGAATTTTTTAGTAAACAGCATTGTATCATTACTATTCTACATGATTATTACCAGCTTTACGGTATTGAACCCTATGGACATAATATCATTTATTTTATAATTGTCTCATTTTTAGATATTTAGCATCATTTGTGTGTGTGTCTAAAGAACGTATATCTTTTTTGCACGTTTCCCTTAGAATAAGTTCCTGGAAATGGGATCAAAGACTGAATTCTTATAAGGCATTTGTTAGAAGCAATGTAACAGGATGACCAAGAGCATTCATTTGGGAGTAGTGATGGCCCCAGGTTCAAGTCTAACCTTTTTTACTTACCGACTGACTGTATGGGCCTGTGCAGGGTTTCCGAATGCCTCTAAAATCTCAATTCTTACTTGCAAACTAATATCTGGAGTACTGCATTGCACAGTTGCCTTTCTGAAAGCGTGGACTAATTTACACTCCCGTAGGCAGTGTGCTGCCACACCACACACCCAGTCTCATTATTAAACATGGCACCTGATTAGTTTAATCTGTTATTTCCTTGATTACTTGTTAAGTGGAGCATGAATTCATGCTGGCCATTTGTACCCATTCTTCTGTGAGCTGCTTGTTTATTCCTTTGTTTATTTTCTGTGGGTGGGATCATCATTTTCTAATCAGTTTATAGAAATATTTGTATAAGGATGTTAACCCTTTGTTAGATGTTACTCATATTTACCCAGATGTTTATGTTTTAATTTTGCTTATACTTAACATTTTTTCCTTTGTAGCTTTTTCCTTGACTTTTATTTTTGTAAAGGCCCTCCCCACTCTGAAAGCAAAAAATATATAATCCTTTACCTTTTATGTTCTATCAAATGAATTATTATTCTCTTTTGAAAAGAAAATGAAGTTAATTATACTAATTTTTTAGGTGTTTGCTATATTAGATAACTTTAAAAAAAATATCGAAGTTGAAGAAAGGGAATCTGCGCCACATCAAGTCATTGCAGTTGGCGTTCGTTGGAACAGACATATAGATCATTTAATCAGAGAGTTCATGAGTGACCCCTACATTGTGATCACAGCCATGGAAGAGGCTGCTCTCTATGGCAATGTCCAACAGGTAGTGAGTCACGGGGGTGTGCGTGGGGGGAACTGACGAACACAAGCAAGTAACCTTTGTTTCATGGTTTAATGTTAAAGGATTATAGCTTTAATTTCATACATAAATTTGTAATATGTATTTAAATTTATATTGGTTTTCTATATATTATTTTTTTTATTAAAATCATAACTGACCTCTGAAAAGTGAAAGTGGAGCACCTTGAATATTTTTAAAAACACGTTGTTTCTGTATTTCGTTATCAGGTAGTACACCTTTGCCTAGAAAGTGAAAAAACCTCTACTTTACTCCAAACTCTTGATTTCATTCCAAGTCAGGCACAAAAGACCTTGATCTTCACCTCTTCTGTAGCCGAAACTGAAATAGTATGGAAGGTGAGCTCTTCCACACATAAAACCTTTGTACTGTTTGTTTAAACTATGACTGAATCTTGAGTCGTCAGATAATTACTGGTAGTTAAAAATCTAATGGAAATGAAATTTACAAGTTCATCGTCAGTCAGAATGGGCTCTACTACAAAGTACTGGTATCAGTAAAAAAAAGGATAGCAGTAAGCCTGGTGTTGAGGGGAGGGGCCAAGTGATGGGACAAGCCTTTCATTGACTCGACTCGAATGTCCCCCAGGGGGAGCAGTGCTATATATTTTGTTATAGCAGAGCATTAAAAGGATCCGATTCGTGAAGAAATGCTGCCATGTTCCATACACTCTATTTAAGAAAATAGAGACGATAACACTGAATATCATCATGTAGCCAGAAAAGCCAAATAAATTGACTAGAGATTTACTTAATCTAATTGTGTATAAATTAATGCTAAAACGTAGAAATGAGGGCAAATATAAAAAAAAAATAAGAATCAGTAGCACATTCATATTCCAGCAGTAATGAACTATCAGGTGTGGTAAAAGAGCCCCTATTGACAGTAGCACCATAAACTTGGTGTATATGTATACAGTTACAGTTGACCTTTGAACAACACGGGGTTGAACTGCGTAAGTCTACTTATATGTGAACTTTTTCCTATAAATATAGTTAGTACTCTAAATGTATTTTCCTTACAACTTTCTTAATAACATTTTCTTTTCTTTAGCTTACTTTATTGTAAGAATACAGGAAATAATACGTATATACAAAATGTGTTAATTGACTGTTTATGTTATTGCTAAGTCTTCCAGTCACCAGTAGACTACAAGTAGTTAAGTTTTTGGAGAGTCAACAGTTACAGGAGAATTTTCAACTGCATGGAGAGGGAGATTAGCACCCCTAACCCCCGCATTGCTCAAGAATCAACTGTATGTACAGCTGTCTGTATATGTACGTATACACACACACACACACACACACACACACACACACACACATATGTATGCAAATGTATACATATGTGCATGTATATGAAAAGGCAGGAAAATAGTTTTAGCAAAATAATGTTTCTCTTGAGCAAGTTTTTAGATATAAACTATAGAACTTTGGAAATATATTTATTTGAATTAATAATCATCTTGTTCTTAGAATTATTTGATCAGTGAGATAATACCCTCACAGGTAATTTTAAATGGTTTATATTGATGATTATTGACAGAACAGATTATGTTCTTGACTCTAAACTGGCCTCTTTGTTTCATCTTTAGGTAGTAGAAAGCAGTTCAGTATTTTGCTTGAAAATGCATAAAGAGATGGTTTTTAATTTAAAAAGTGTTTTAGAACAGTGGAAAAAGAAGTTAAGTTCTGGCTCTCACATTGTATTAGGTAAGTGTTTTAATTGCTACTTATATTTAGAGAAGGCTGAGTTAATAGAAATCATGTCTTTAATTCATATATCTCATCTTCAGATTTATCATCATTTCCCAGATTTATTAGTAATCTTAGTTTCCAAATGAAAATTAACCGCCACTAAGATTTGATGTTGAGATGCATCTAGGTGCCCCCAAGGTTCTCAGGTCAGTAGGCAGCAACCCCTGGTCTAGGCAGTCTCCCTGAAGTTCCAGCATGGGGATCACTGTCTCAATGATTTATACATATGTAGTGATGATGAAAGATGTCATACATGATTGTTAAATTTAATATTAGAAATGTAGAAGTCTAAATATAAACAATAAGTGTAAAATATGGGCAGTCTAGATTTGTAATAAAAGAGGGTTTTGTTTTGTTTTGTTTTGTTTTGATCACCTACCGCACCTGGTATACCTAGGTGTTCTCCCACCCAAATACTAAACAGGCCCGACCCTGCTTAGTTCCAAGATCAGATGAGCTCGGGGCGCATTCAGGGTGGCATGGCCATAGACTAAAAGGCATTTTTTTAAGCTAATAGGGAGACCGCTTTTCTCTGCAGTTTAGTCACTGGGCTATCACAGTTTTTGGAAAAAAATGGGAAAGAAGTTTCTTTGCATCTAGAAAGTAAAACGAAATAAAGGAATGTATTGAGGTATGGTTGTTTGAATTACTTGGAAGAGTAAGTGCAGTAAAGCTCCAGCTTCATTTGAAATTGTCGGAATCCTTTTCCCCAGCGTTAACTGATGACTGCATACCACTCTTGGCCATCACCGATGCCACGTGTGTGATTCACTTCAGCTTTCCTTCCTCGCCCAAAATTTTTGGTGGACGCTTATATTGCATGTCTGATCATTTTCAGAGTTTAAAGGAACAGGTTTGATTCATTTTTATTATCTTTTACTATTCTGCTGGCATTTTCTGTGTAATGACAAATTCGGAGTCCACAAAGTTTTTTTCATTGAGACCGATATGGATGATCCACTTCCTTTATTCACCCCCAATTTTAAGGGTTCTCCTGCAGAACAGGGAGATAACAAAACCAAATCTGTCTTGCTGCTGACGGAGAGAAACGCATGCCATGCGGTTGGGATCCTGCGCTACTTGGAGAGAGCAGATGCCAAGATTCCCTCCGAGCTGTATGAGTTCACTGCAGGGGTTCTGGAAGCCAAGGAAGATCAAAAAGCCAGAAGGCCTCTTTGTCCCTATCTTAAGGCTTTTGGGTTTTGCAAGTAAGCCAGTCACCTTTTTTTTATAATTGAGATACACAGTAAAGTGCACGGGTGAGTAGTTTACAGCTTGATGAATTGTTACAGATGTGTGCACCCATGTGGACCACCACCCAACTCTTAGGGAGCACCCAAGAAATCCCTTCATGCTCCTTTCCAATTTGCCCTTTCTCCAGAAATAACCAACTCCCTGATACCTATTAATTTTGCTTGTTTTTGAACTTCATATTCAACCTAGTATCTGTGATGTTCATCTATATTGTTGTGTGCATCAATATTTTATTTATTTGTTTGTTTATTAGTGGCCCAGTATTCCACTGTGTGAATATATCAAAATGTATGTATCCATTCTTCTGTTGAGGGAAACTGTCAGTTGTTTCCACTTTTAGCTATTATATATGAAGCTGCTATGAACATTATTGTGCCTGTCTATTCGTGGAAATATAAACCTATTTCTCTTGGGTATATACTTTGGAATGGAATTTCTGGGTCATGGATAAGCACATGTTTAACTTTTCCAAAGTGGTTGGCCATTTTGTGCTTTAATCAGTAGTATATTAGAGTTTGAATTGCTCCATATCCTTACCAACACTTCGTATTCTGGGATGTGGCAGTAATCCATTGTGATTTTCATTTGTGTTTCCCTAATAATTAATGATGTTGAATGTCTCTCTGTATGTTTGTAGGACATTTGAACATCTTCTTTCTGTGAAGTGCCTGTTCAGGTCCTTTGCCCATTTTTTAAAAAGGATGTTTATCTTTTTTTTTCATTGGTTTGTAGGATTAATTTATTAATTCTAGATATAAGTGCTTTGTCACATAAATGCATTGAGAATATCTTCCAGTCTTGTAGCTTGCCTTTTCACTCTTTTAATAATCTTTTGAACAGACATTTTAAATTTTGATGAAATATTTTATGGCTACTGTTTTTTAGGTCCTTATGCAAGAAATACTTGTCTCTAGGTCATGAAGATAGTCTTCTGTATATTTTTCTAGAAGCTTTATAGTTTTAGCTTTTACATTTAGGCATATAATGCATATTGAATTAGTTTTCGTGTATACTGTGAGATACAGGGCACAGTTTACTTTCTTCCAAATGATAACACTTGCTTCAGCATCATTTATTTAAAACATTTTGTTCTCACTGAGTTGGTGCCTTTAATATAAACCAGATGATAGTGTATGTGGTCCATTCGTGGGCTCTTTCTGTTGGTCTGTTTCTCTGTCCTTACCAGTTCTATACTTTTCTTAAGTACCATAGTGCATAATATAGCGAGTTTTGGAATCTGGTATGTAAGTCCTCCAACTTTGCTTTCCTTTAAGGTTGTTTTGGCTGTTTAAAATCTGTTACATCTCCCTGTATGTTTTAGAACAGGCTTGTAAATTTCTTCCACAACTCAGCTGGGATTTTGGTAGCAACTGCATTGATTCTGTAAATCAGTTTGGAGGACATGTATATCTTAACAGTCCTGGGGACCCTGTTCCGGATGCAGACACAGTGCTGGTACCTGGCTTTTGGATGGTTGGGACTGGACAGTAGCTGTCTGCTATGTATCTGTTGGATTGAATTTAATTTTAAGATAACTGTTGATGTTTACTTTTTAAAGTTATGTTACATTAAACAGGTTATTATCAGCAGTTTCCATTATGCCTTTAAATAGAATATCAACTTTTGTACCTGAAGCTTGAACTGTTTCTCAGTTTGGGTTAAGGCATGGCTTCTGGTTTTGAGGTTAATTGGCCTTTGTTGTGGGTTATGGTAATATTGTTCTGATTCACAGTCTTTATTTTGGAA
This sequence comes from Eidolon dupreanum, assembly GCA_028627145.1. Classification (NCBI taxonomy): domain Eukaryota; kingdom Metazoa; phylum Chordata; class Mammalia; order Chiroptera; family Pteropodidae; genus Eidolon; species Eidolon dupreanum. The sequence continues at coordinate 102,717,662 of CM053508.1, read as the reverse complement.
GTACGTTTTGTTCATTTATGTATTGCATTTGAGAATGTCTAGAGATAATGAAATAACTCCTTAAATTTATTCAGCGTTAATTAAATTTTAGGATCCTTTCCCACTTATTTACGCATTGTTAGTGTCATCTGAAATATTTAATATGATAACTTTATCAAATGATTCACATAGAAGTTCTGTGATTTCAATTTCAGACTTTTTCTGGTTTTAAAATCCAGTTACTTTTTTTTCAGAGACAAAAGAATCTGTCCTGATAGACACCATGTTAATCCAGAAATAGACATGCCAAGGAAATTATCCAACCAAACTTTACCAGTGTTTGGATACATTAAAGTAAGTTCTGTTAAAGATCTTTTGGGATGTGATTCCATAGTGTAGTGGTTAGTGCGTCTGCTTTACACACAGAAGGTCCAGGGTTTGCACCCCAGTAGAGCCATGATCTGTGGTCTGCAGCCATGCCACCCTGAACAAGCCTGATGTCTGATCTCGGAAGCTAAGCAGAATCAGGCCTGGTTAGTACTTGGATGGGAGACCACCTAGAAAGACTGTAGGCATAAATAAGAAGAAAAGAAAAAGATCTTTTGTCAAATTATTAATGGTCATTTTAATGAACTTATTTTTTAAGCAGCAGAATTGTTGTAGGATGTAAGTATGACTTCCGGCGGTCAGTAATAATGCACCACCAATAATCCAGCATCAGACACCAATCCTTGTGAGACCCCCAGTTTATTTAGAAAACAAAGATCAAATTGGGGAAGTGGATGAACCCTTTCAATGATTTGGGAATTCTTGTGTTATATTTTCAGAAAGTTGTTTTGTTTGGGGGGAGGACTATTAAAAATAATGCAACGATTACATGAATCCTTTCAGAACATCCATGATTATTTCTTTGAGGAAAATTCTGAGATGCACATAGAATTGCTGAGTTGAGTTTATTACTTTCTTTTGACTCCTTTTTATTACTTTCTTTCTTCCTTTTTGAGTTCGATTGTTCTCCTTTTCACCTTCCCTTTCCCTAAAGGTAGATCTGTTGTATTCGTTCTTGCTTGTGCAACTTCTTTCGTGGCTGTGCTGTACTGGTTTCCTGGGACTGCTGTAACAAATACCATAGATCAGGTGACTTAAAACAACACAGATTTATTTCCTCACAGTTCTGGAAGTCAGAAGTTCAAAATCAAGGTGTCTGCAGGGCTGTGGTCCATCGACTCTAGAGGACAATCCCTTCTTTGCCTCTTTCAGCTTCTGTTGGCTCCAGGTGTTTGTTGGCAGGTCTTAGCTTATGACCACATCACTCCAGTATCTGCCTCCATCTTCACATCATCTTCTCCTCTTCTCTGTCTTACAAGAGACACTTCTCCCTGGATACAGGGCCCACCCAGGTGATTCATCTGGAGATACTTAATTACATCTGCAAAGACCTTTTTTCTAAATAAGGTCATAGTCACTGGTCCTGGGAGTAACCCATGGACATGCCTTTTTGGAGGCCCACCTCCATTCCATTACTGAAATGATTTTTTTGCTTTAATTTCTAATCCTTTCCTGAGCTCTGTCACCTCATTTGTAAGTTTTTCTAACTGTTGTTTTATATAATATATCATTTTCTTAATTAACAAACTAAAAGACAGATTGTTTTTAAATTGAAGATTACAATTTTGGTCCTTTTGGCGGATACATCTTTGTAGTGGCTTTTGTTGCCTCTTGGGACCGATGTTCTCCTTATTCTCTTTTTTATTATAACTTAATACGGGATTTGATCCTGGTACTTCGCTCTTGATCATATTTAGATAAAATTCATTTTCTTTACATTTTAGAAGGAAGTGTGGGTCAGAGGAACTTTTCTAATTTCACGGAGTTTCCATTTCTGTTGTTTTCATGTCTTGTTAAAAAAAAATGGAGACATAGTTTCTGAGATTTTTGAGATTTCCTGGCTCTATTCTTCTCCCCAACTTTTATCTGGCCCTTCTCTTTCTTCATCTCTGATGTCCCTGGATAAACAGTTTTGAAATTTCACAGGCACACCAGCCTTCACTACCACTGGAGTAGATGAAAGCCTTCCTGCTGTCAGCTGCTCTTGTCACACTGGCCCAGCATGTTTTCAGTGAATACCTGTTGCCTCGTGGGGAGTTCTGCTCTTAGGTCCTGCCTCCATGTGCTGCTTCCTGCATAGACAGTGATACCTTGCAGGTCTTGTGATGTGGGTGGGTTTTGCTCATCTGTTTTTCTGTTGTTGTTCAAATTAATAGGTTTTATTTTATTTACAGTTTTAGGTTTTTAGAAAAATTGAGCAGAAGATACAGAGTTCCCTTATACACCTCCACCCCCCACAATTTCCTCTATTATTAACATCTTGCATTAATGTGGTACATGTTTGGCAATTGATGAGCCAATATTGATACATTATTATTAACTAAAGTCCATAGTTTATATGAAGGTTCACTTCTTGTAGTGTACATTCTGTGGGTTTTGCCAAATATATAAAGACACATAGCCACTATTATGCTAGCACACAGTATGTGATAGCTTGACTGCCCTAAAAATCCAGTGTTCCATATAGTTGGAATCATATAGTAGGAATCATACAGTATATGTAGGCTTTTCGAACTAACTTCTTTTTATTTAGCAATATGCATTTAAGATTCCTCAGTGTCTTTTTGTGGCTCGGTAGATCATTTCTTTTTATCATTGAATGTACTAGAATTTGTTTTGTTTATCCATTCACATATTGAAGGTTGCTTTCAAGCTTTGGCAATTATAAATAAAGCTACTGTGAATATAATGTGTAGTTTTTTGTATAGGCATAAGTTTTCAACTCATTTGGGTAGATACCAAAGAGTATGATTGCTGGATTGTATAGTAAGACTGCTTTGTAAGAAACTGCCACACTGTTTTTGGAAGGAGTGTAACATTTTGCATTCCCACGAGCATGAATGTGTTTCTGTTGCTCTACATCCTCACCAGCGATTGATGTTGTCAGTGTTTTGGCTTTTAGCCCTTCTAATAGGTATGTGTATTGGTATCCTGTTTTGATTTGCAATTCCCTGATGACATACGATGATGAGTATCTTTTCATATTCTTATTTGTAACCTGTATATATTTTTTGTGAGGTATAAGTTCAGGTTTTTACCCATTTTTTTAAATCTGGTTGTATTTTTTTTTTAATGTTTAAATATTTTTTTAAATAATTGTTTATTTTTAAATTACAGTTGTACAATATTGTATTAGTTTCAGGTATATAACACAGTGACTAGACATTTATATAATTTTAGAAGTGATCACCTGGTTAGTACCCATCTGACACCATACATAGTTATTACAACATTATTGATTATATTCCCTACGCTATATTTTACATCCCCATGACTATTTTATAACTACCAATTTGTACCTCTTAATCCCTTCTCTCCTTCACTTATATCCCCCCCACCAAACCTCCCTCGTGTCTGCAACCATCAAAACGTTCTCTATATCTGCTTCTGTTTGTTTATTCTTTAGATTCCACATGTAAATGAAATCATAGGGCATTTGTCTTTCTCTGTCTGACTTACATTCCACTTGGCACAGTACCCTCTAGGTGCAACCCTGTTGTTGCAGATGGTAAGATTTCATTCTTTTTAAGGCTCCGTAATATTCATTTGTATATATGTATCACCTCTTCTTTATCCATTCATCCATTGATGGACACACAGGTTGCCTCAGTGTTTTAGCTATTGTAAATAATGCTGCAGTGAACATATGGATTTACATGTCCCTTCAGAGTAGTGTTTTGGGTTTCTTTGGATAAATAGCTGGAAGTGAAATTACTGGTTCTTCTTTGTCTCTTGTTATAGCCTTTGTTTTAAAGTTGCATTTTGTCAGGTGTAAGTATTGCTACCCCAGCTTTTTTTGTTTGTTCTATTTTTATGAAATATCTTTGTCTATCCCTTTACTTTCAGTCTGTGTGTGTCTTTTAATCTGAAGTGAGTCTCTTGTAGGCAGCATATGTAAGGGTCTTGTTTTCTTATTCATTTAGCCATCCTATTTTTTGATTGGAGCATTTAATCCATTTATATTTAAAGTAATTGTTGATAGGTATATAGTTATGGTCATTTATTATTCATATTTTTTATCTTTTTCTCCCCTTCTTAAAGAAGTCCCTCTAATGTCAATTTCTTATGATACTGGCTTGGTGGTGATGAACTCCTTTAGCTTTTTCTTGCCTGGGAATTTCTTTATCTGTCCTTCAATTCTAAATGATAGTCCTACTGGTTAGAGTAATCTTGGTTGTAGGTCCTTACTGTTCATCTCTGATTATTTCCTGCCAATCCCTCCAGCCTGCAGAGTTTCTATTGAGAAGTCAGTTAACAGTAATATGGGAGTTCCTTTGTAGGTAACTAATTACTTTTCTCTTCCTGCTTTTAAGATTCTTTGTCTTTAACCTTTGGCATTTTGATTATGATATGCCTTGGTGTGGGCCTCTATGGGTTCATCTTTTCTCGGACCCTCAGCACTTCCTGGACTTACATGTGTGTTTCCTTTGCCAGGTTAGGGAAGATTTCTGTGATTACTTCTTCAAATAGGTTTTAATTTCTTTCTCTCTTCTTCTGGTACCCCTATGATGCAAATGTTATCTTTGATATTGTCCCAGAGGCTCCTTAAACTGTCTTCATGTTTTGGATTCTTTTTTCTTGTTGCTGTTCTGATTGGGTGTCTTCTGCTGTCCATCCTCTAAATCACTGATTCAGTCCTCTGCTTCATCTAATCTGTTGATTTTCTCCAAGATATTCTTTATTACAGTTATTGTATTCTTTATTTCTAACTGCTGCTTTTTCATGTTTTCTATCTACATTTTTATGTTTTCTGTATCTTTGTTAAAGTTCTACTGAGTTAGTCTACTCTTCCCCTAAGTTAATTGAACATCCTTATAAACAATGTTTTGAACTCAACATCTGGTAGATTGCTTACTATCTCCATTTTGTTTAGTTCTTTTTCTGGAGCTTTGTTCTCTTCTTTCATTTGGGACATGTTTCTTTGTCTTTCCATTTTGGCTGACTCCCTGTTTGTTTCTATGTATTAGGTAGTGCTGCTATCTCTCCCAGTCTTAGTAGAGTGACCTTACATAGTAGGTATCTTGTGGTGCCCAGTGGCATGGTCTCTCTGTTCACCTAAGCAGGGTGCTCCAGGTGTGTCTTTTGTATGGGTTGTGTATGCCCTCCTGTTGTAGTTGAGCTTTGGTTGATATTTGCATGTCATTTATGAGGGAGCGACCCTCGGGTTGATTGGTTGTGAGGGCTGCATAACTATAGCAGAGCAGCTGTAGGGGCTGGCCCGATGGAGCAGGATTTACTTTATGAGGGCTCTGGTGCCTTCCCATTCTGCCCTTTGGGTATGTGGTCCTCAGCTGTGGCCCCAGGTGGTGCTCCTGCTCTGTTGAAACTGGCCACCAGGCATGCTGGACCCTGGACCTTCTAGGAGGGGCCTTGCCACAGGCCAAATTCAGCCACAGCCTGTGCCCTGCCCTAGGCCACTAATGAGCCACCAAGCAATTTGCAGATGGCCGTCACCAGAGGCCAAGAGAGGCCAAGCCAGGAACTGAGGCTGGCTTCCATTAGTGCCAGGCTTGGGACTGCTCAACAAGAGGTACGGGGTACGCCAAGTCCAGATGCAAGAGATCTGCAGCATGAGCCTCAAGACAGGCCATTTGTATGGAAAAGCCACTGGAAGGAGCTTGGCTGGGCTTTCAAATTGGGAGGGGTGAGTCTCAGAAAATCCCTTGGGCTGGGTAAATGGTGTTAGACAGGGTGTTGGAGACTCAGACTTAGTGTCTGCCTGTGCCTGCAGGCTAGGCAGGGAAATGACTCAGGAAAGGAACAATGGGTTCTGTCAGCACTTTTATCTGGGAGAAAGCCTACCCTCTGGCCTTTGCCCTGAAGTCAGACAATTCACTTCCTCCCATATGTTTTTGGCACCTTTCAAGCTCCTGCCCCAGTGCTGGAGCTCAGAGTGAGTGAGTCTGTTACTGAGTAGGTTCATGCACAGGCCCTTTAAGAGGAATGCCTGGTACTCCAGCTGCCCTCCATCTCACTCAGCCACAAATTATACTGTTTTTCACAGCCAGAGTTATGGAGACTTCTCTTCCTGGCACAGGAATCCTGGGCTAGGGAGCCTGGTGTGGGGCTGGGGCCCCTTGTTCCTCCAGAGGGACCTCCACAGCACAGATATCCCTCCCAATTTTTACTCGCTACATGAGGATGTGGGACTAGCCTGTTCTGCATCTCCACTTCTCCTACCAGTTTTAGTGTGGCTTCTTCTATATGTTTTTAGTTGTAGGACTTCTGGTTTAGCTTGATTTCAGGTGATTCTTGATGATGGTGGTTCTGTAGTTGTAGTTTTTGACGTGGTCATGAGAGGAGGCAAGCACAGCATTTATCTGTTCCACCATCTTGACTGGAAATCCTGATTGAATATTCTCATTTTTTAATTTGAAATGTTTGTAAATTTTGGATACCAGTTCTTTATCAGATGTGTTTTGAAAAAATTTTCTCCCAGTCTGTGGCTTGTTTTTTCATTCTCTCTTTAGTGTCTTTTTTAGAGCAGAAATTCTTAATTTCAGTGAAGCCCAAATTTCCAATTTTTTCTTTCATGGATTGTGCTTTAGGTGTTGCATCCAGACTCATTGACAAACTCAAGGTCACCTAGATTTTCCCCTATCTTTCTCATTTGCTCTTATTTTGGGATCCATGAGGATACTTTATCAATTAGTTTTGTTGCAAATTTTGTCCCTCGTTTTTTGTTTTGCAGTCTCATTCACCTGTCTGTCTTTATGTGAGGATTCAGAGAAAATAAAAAATATGACACTTTACCACTGTCACCTTCTCAGAACCCTTCTAACCAAGCCTCATTTTAAAGAATCCGCTATATTGAAGTATAATTTATGAATAATAAAAATCACTATTTTAAGTGTATAGTTTGTTGAGTTTTGATAAATATGTGTAATCAATCATGTGACCAATACCCTAGTCAAGATATGCACATTTTCATTGCTCCAGAAAGGTCTCCTTTCCCCCTTGCAGTCAGTCAGTCCTCTATCTCCCCATCCCCTGTTAACCACTGGTCTTCTGTTAGTATAGTTTTGTCTTTATTAAAATTTCGTATTAATGGAATCATACAGTTTTTCGTCTCTTGAGTCTGATTTCTATTACGCAGTATAATGCTATTGAGATTCATCTATGTTGCTCTATTTTATTGCTGAGTAGGATTCCATTATATGGATGTACTGTAGTTATTTGTTCACAAATCGATCAGCATTTTGGTTATTTGCGGTTTTTAGCTGCCACGAACATTTGTGGTACGTCTTTTACCATACATTTTCATTTCTCTTGAGTAAGACCTAGGAGTGAAATTACTGGGTCATAGAAATTTATATTTATTAAAAAGGTGCCAGACAGTTTTTTCAAGCGGTCATTCCATTTTACATTCTCACCAGCACTGCATATGAGAATTCCACTTGGTACATTCTCATTAATACTTGGTATTCTCCGTGTTTAACTTTTGCCACTCTGTTGCATTTATACCAGTATCTTATTTACATTTCCCTGGTGATAAAGAATCTTGGACATCTTTGCACTGCTTGTTGGACATTTGTATCTCTTCTTTTATGAACTCTCTGTTGAGAATTCATGCCCATTTTTTAAATTTAGGGATTTTTTTCGTTGTTGCATTCTAAGAATTCTTTATATATTCTGGATATCCTTTGTCAGATACATTGCAAATATTTCCTTCCAGTTGAAAATCAAAAGTTTCAAATTTTAATGAAGTCTAGTTCGTCACTTTGTAATTTTATGTTTTGTGCTTTTCATGCCATAAGAAGCCTTTGCCGACTCTAAGGTTGCCAAGATTTCCCCTAGGATTTTATTCTAGAAGTTTTATAGTTTTCAGTTTAGGTCTGGGATCCATCTTGAATTAATTTTTGTGTGAGGTGTGGATAGAGGGTAGAGTTTTTTCTTAGGGATAATTGGTTGCTCCAGTATCATTTATTATAAAGACCTTCTTTTCCTTTGACATAAATCAGGAGACTATATATGTGAAGTCCGAATTCTTTATTCTGTTCCTTGGTCTGTTTCTCTATCCTTATATAGTTGCACATTGGCTTGATTATTACAGCTTTATATATAATCTTGAAAACTGGTAGATAAATCTTCCAACTTTACTCATCTTCTTCAGTATTCTTTTGACTAGTCCTTTTTATATTCATATAAAATTGTAGAATTAGCTTGCAAATTAGAAGCCTGCTGGAATTTTGATTGGCATTGCTTGAGCCTGTAGTTTAATATGAGAAGAACTGACATCCTAATACTGAGTTTTCCGATTTATTAATGTGGTATATCACTCTATTTATCTAGGTTATTTTTAGTTTCTTTAAGCAATACGTTATAGTTTTCAGTAGATAGGTCTTATACTTACTAGTATTTCATGTTCTTGGATACTATTGTTAATTATTTTTCTTTAAACTTAATCTAAGTGTTTTAGAAATGCAATTGATTTTTGTATCCTTATCTTACATCATGCAACCATAACAAACTGAATTAGTTATGTGCATGGGTACTAGGGAGAGTGGAATTAAAACAGGTGGTGGGGGGTGAGGTGGCAGGAAAGGACCCTTCCACTGTGCCCAGGAATGAGGGGTTTCCTGTCACGTGGTACTTTCAGTGCTGTAACTGAGACAGTGCCAGACAAACCAGGACTTCCAAACCCTATCTCTCCGCTTTATTCCTGTAATCCTATAACAATCACCATTATCATATATTTTCTCTGTTATTTTTCTTTGTGCATCTTCTTAAAAATTTTATCATTGGTGTATATATTATGCCCTGCGTATTTCTTGTAACATCGCAGTGAGAATTTTTCTCATCCTCCATACCACATTGTGTTCACTGACGACCATGTATCACCAAGTGAGCTCAGGTCTGGAATGGCAGACTGGTGGAACCTCTAAACCACGGGGAGAAGACTCCCTGGGAGAGGATCATCTGCCAGGTAGGAAAGAATATTGAACTCCTGCCCGAGGTGGAGGTGGGCTTGAGTAAGCCTTCAGGGTTTATTGAGGAAGTTTTCTCCGTGGTGCTGGAGAATGACTGACTCAGGAACCATCACAAAACATGTTACCTATCCTTTTTCTGCTGACATTCCAGTGGGAATGGTCAACAGTGGACAGGTGAGTAAAATGGTGAGAAAAATGGTGACAGGTGCTGTGAAGAGGATGAAATGCTATGAAATATGAGGAGGGTATGCTAGTGTCAGTGTGCGGGGGTGGGGCCCTTTGAAAATTATAGGCAGGGAGGGATTCTCCTAAGAGAGGTCACCTACACTGAAGGCCAGATAAGAAGGATCCAGCCATGGGAAGAATATTTCAGGCAGAGGAAAGGGCAGCTACACAGGCCCGGGGGAGGGTTAGTGTGAATTGTTTGTGGAGTAGGACAAGGTTCAGTGGCAGAGAGTGGGAGAAGGGCAGGTAATGAGGTTGGAGGGGGCCATAGAAGAGGGTCATATACTGTCAGCCCCATGAGATCCGACACCCTTTTTGATCACAAAGGTGACCGCACCCCTGCCTGCCTTGCCTGCTTTACCTCCCAGTCAGAACTGCTGTCTCCACCATCCTACAAAGTAACCAGTTCTCGCTCCTGGCATCTGCTCTGGGAAGCCAGGGCTCCCTGCTCTACTTTTTTTTTTAATTTTTATTTTTTTATTTATTTTTATTTTTTAGATAAGGCAACCCTTGGTTGACCTCACAGATTGCAAGGATCTTATCAGCTTACAGTCCCTTATTTTTTTTTTAATTTTTTATGCCTACAGCACCTGGTCTTCCTAATTGGTCTCCCATCCAAGTACATCCAGGCCTGACCCTGTTTAGCTCTGAGATCAGATGGGATCAGGCTTGTTCTGGGCTCCCTGCTCTAATACAGACTTTGCTCCCTCTGACTGGAGTGCCTTCTCCATACTCTTGCTAATACATCTGCATACCATTGTTCCCCCTCACACACCAATAACCCTGCATACAGTTGCCTCTAAGAGTTGTCTTCCTGAGCACACGCTAGCTGTGGCATGTCTGTCCCTTCGTGGGTCACTGAGCATCCCTGTAGAACATAGCTTCATCCTTGTTTCCGGGGTGCCTCATACACAGTAGGCTGTTAATAAAATGCTTATTGTTACATGAATAAAGGTCAGAAAGGGCTCAAGAGAAAGGGATACTATTTTCAGAAGGATTTTTTTAAAGTGCAGTTAAAAAATAAACAAAGGAATTCTTATAACTAATAATGCAGGTTTAAAACAATAAGATTTACCCAAAAGAACTTCCATTAGATTTATTAAATTTCTATTGAGAATCTAATTATTGTGAGTATGGTAAGGTTTTTGTTTTGTTTTTTTTGGCCAGTTTCCTAGGTTATTTTTAAGCCCCTGTCCGTGTGCTTTGGGCTCGTAGGTCAGGTGCTGATTTCTGCAGACACATCTTGGGTTAAGCTTGATTTCATTTTCCGGATGTGTTTATATGTTTCAGATAATACCCTGTTATATTTCAAATGCAACAAATTACTTTGGTCGTATAGTTGATAAACATGTGGATCTTTATGCAACTCTTAATGCTGAAATGAAGGAGTATTTTGAGGATTTCAGTAATAAAACAACTGTTGAAAAGGTGGAGAATTTTGGATTATATGGATTAGCAGAAAAAACACTTTTTCACAGGTAGAATGCCTGTTTATTTCATCTTGAAAAGTTATGAAGCACAAGGTGACTTTAGATGACATTGAATCCCTATTTTCACCTCTGTCCATTGGACCCAGTGTTCACATGCTAGGCCTCCTGCCTCCCAGGAGGGTGGTGGCAGGGTTGTGGCCCCCAGACCCCAGACACAGTTTTATACCTGGGACTTGTCTGACCCCGGGCTCCTGAGCACAGAGCATGGATGATGGTGTCGCCTTTTATACAGTTGTGGAGCTGTCACTGTGTGCCACATGTGTGTATATATCCATATATATACATCTTTAAGTTACTTAATTTTTATACATCTTAGAAAATGAGCATTATTCCCATTTTATAGATAAGCAAACTAAGCCTTGGTGAGGCTGTGTCATATGTCTAAGGTGAGCTCAGTAAATGGCACGGTGGTCCAACCCTGGCAGTCTGACTTACCTGCCTGTTTGCATCCACTTTTCTTGAATGCTACACCTGACTCCACTTGTTTGAGAAACTTGAAAATATTAATTTACTATGTTAATTTTTATTGTGTTGTCAGATACTCTATTCAAAAGTACTACACATTTTTTATACTTAGGTATACTTTAATAAACCTTTGCTAACTGCTCTCGACAGCTCTAGTTGTTTTATTTCTAGTATGGGGTAAAAACATGCAGTTAGGCTTCTTTTTATATGTTTTGTATTTAATGAGTAGGTCGAGGCGAAGAATTATTTTCATTTTAGAATCTGTGTTAAACTGATATCACTATTTTCCAGGGTTCAGATATTAGAGATGAGCCAGAAAGAAGACACCTGGGCCCCGGATAATGTCCTTGTAAAGTTTATAGATGAAGGCAGGACTGGACTTGTTACAAGAGACCAACTGCTGCATCTCCCAGAAAATTTCCACAACCTGCCGCCCCAAGCTGTGGAGTTTATTGTTTGTAGAGTAAAACCCGCTGACAATGAAATTGAATGGAATCCAAAGGTGAATCATTTTGGCTTTTTATAGTTTGTCGACTTTTAGAATATATTCAACCTAGAATATACACAGAATTAAGGTTTATTTGGTTGTGTATTGAGTTTGTGTGAGGTGCTTCATGTTCCCAAACAGTGAGAGCACACAGTCCACGGGGGTCCCTTCTGGTGCGGGGATGCACGTAGGGCCGCTCTGCACAGACCTAGCTCTGAACCCTCAGGTGCCGGGCACCCTTGTTTGCCAGGTGTGGGTTGCCGTCATTATCATTAGCACTCACAAACTTAGAATTGGTGTAAAATATGTGTTGTATTAAAATAAACTGGCTGTTAGGTTAAGAAGAAACAGTGTAAGCACCTTTTTGCAAAACTATATAGCATATACAGAATAAGGTGTTGATAAATTACTTCAGTGTGTTTTTTAGGTTACTAGGTACATTCATCATAAAATTATCGGAAAACTGCATGATGCAAAAGTGATACTGACGTTAGGAAATACGGTTTGGATTGATCCAATGGTAAGTATGCAGTTTTCCTAAAATAAAATATGTGTTTGAGGGGCCCCTAAAAATAATCCAAATTATTCTAACCTGTTGCTTGAATAACCGTTTTCTCACATAAATGGAGGCTCATTTGGGGCTCTGAGTTAGGGAGAGTTTTTTGTTATTTGGGTCATGGATTTGGTTGTGAGTTTTATTTAAGGGATTCTTTTACATTATAACCCAGTGCTCATAGGTGTGTGTGTGTGTGTGTGTGTGTGTGTGTGTGTGTGTGTGTGTGTAACCACATACATTTACACACATTGAGATGGAAGCACCACGAAAATGTCCTTACTACGTGTGACAGTCCCTAATGTTTACAATTCTGTTCAATTCTACATTTTCAAGTGTTGGTTGTGCACCGATTTCACAGTCCTCTGTCCACACAGGTGGGGAAGCCCCAGGCCAGTGACTGCCCCTGCAGCAGACAGCACAGGGGTTCATTCGTCTATTTGTAAATGAGGTTAAAGTCCTGGCATGTGATCAGTGATGTTGAGAGTTCCGGTCCTTGAGCTTTCAAAGATAGATTTTATTATGTTCACAGTTTCTACCATATTCATTCACCAAATATTGAGTGAGCACCTACTGTGTGCTCGGACCTGTACGGGACACTTGGATTCCATTTGTGAACAGAGACTCCTGCCCTGTGGAGCTATGGGGTGGGGTGGGGGGTTGCAGTGCTCAGACGAGACGAGACCATGTAACTGAGGGAACTCAGTGTGTCCCTTCTGGTGTTGGCATTGTCCCCTCTCTGCTTGTGTCCCAAGAACTCTACTTTTCAATGGAAGTTTTTTTCTATTAGACTTAAATCTTAATTATCATGATCATTTATAAGATTTAAAGGAATTCAGTTCATAAAAACTATATTGCTGGAAGTTATTTTCGAAGATTGGAAAATCCTTAAAACTTTACAAGAAGTTCGGGTTGGGTATAACCTTTCAGAATAAGAGGAGAAAATGATTTTTAGAGGAGACAGCAGAGATTACCAGTGCAGGAAGGGATTTGGGGGTCTTAGTTGATGCTGTAATAGCGAATATTGTAGTTCTTTATTGGAGGAAAAAATGGAACTTTATTAAGCAGCAATTTGGAAAACTATAGCTAAGAGAATGAAGCAAAATAAATAAGTAAATAAAAAGAAAGTAAAAAAAAAAAAAAAAAGAAAAGAAACCCACCTGGCATATGTGCTTTCACAGCTCCAAAGTATAGCGCTGTCCATGGTGCATTCGAGGGGAGACAGACCCGGCGGGGGCCTGCGGCCGTCCCACCCAGACCAGCTTGGTCTCCAGTGAGTGGAGAAAGGCGCTTTCTCCAGTTCCAGATGGGGGCACATTCCCAGGGCTCACTTAGGACGGCGCCCCAGCCAGTGCCAGCCTGGCCCACCCTCCCCCTGCCACAAAAGGGACACCCAGCCCACATGTGCAGCTCCCGCTAACAGGGATCAGACTGTTGCAGATTTTCATGTTTTACTTAATTTCACTTAATTTGTAAATTAAAATGGGTGAGAATGTTTTGGTTGCAGAAAAGACAAGTGGAGGAAACTGTCCAGAGCACAGGATGTAGGGCTCTGGTGGAGAGTCTTTCTGGGTACCTGAAGCTCTTCCTTGTGACGAGAGGTAAAAAGTACTTAGGTAAAAATCAGAAAACTCTAGGACTCGTGTGTGGTTACAGCGTTATGGATTGGTCTTGTCTGGGGGTTTTATTCCAGGGTTCTGTCTTGGCCCCAACGCAGACCTGATATTTCTGCAGTGTGGGATGGGATCTGGAAGGTTCTCATGTAATCTTGGTTATGAAATGATTCAGATGCCACAGCAGGAGGCGCTTGCACATTGTGGCATGTGCCTGAGTGCATCAAACATCACAGAGCTAATAAGAGGCCATGTGAGAGGGCTTGCAATTTATTTAAAGTTCAAAGTATGATTCCTGAAATTGTTTTATTTTATTTTTTTTGATTCGAGGTGCACATTACAAAACTCTCAAATTTGAAAACTTCTGTCATTGATTACAATGTTCGAGCTGAAATTTTGTCAATGGGAATGGGCATTGATAATTCAGAACATATAGAACAATTGAAACAATTATACGAAGGAGCTAAAATGCCAGCTTTTGAAGAAAACCTAAGCCAAAACCTGTAAGTGGATTTTTGTTACCCTTTTAGAAAAGGAAGAGCTGTTCTGTGGAAATATAACTCACAAATGTTACATTTTTTTTTTGAAAGTAGAATAGGTTAATGAGTGTCCATGTTCCCATCATCCAGTGTCAATAATTGCCAAGATTTTGAAAATCTTTTTTTACCAGACCTCAACCCTCTTTTTTGTTTTTGGTGGAGTGTTATGAGACAGATTCTTCTTAGAGAATGAATTTTTGTTAGCTTTTTATTGACAATTAGTACACATACAGAAAAGTGCGTATATCATAAGAGTAGTTTGGTGGATTTTCTGAGCACAGAAACTAGCCCCAGATCAGAAACAGGGCACTGCTCGGAGCTGGCTTCTCCCTCCCAACGTGGAAAAGTGTGGATGGCTCCTTCCTGATTTGTCCTCTGAATAGAATCCTGCAGTGTGTCTCTTGTATCTGGTTTATTTTGATCAGCATTATTTGTGAAATTCATCCATAGTGTGCATGTAGCCATGGATCATAAATTCTCATCACTGCATTATATTCCATTGTATGAATATACCATGATTTATCTGCCCATTCTCCTGTCAGTGGGAGAAAACGTCCAGTTCTGGGCTGCTTCAAGAGGTATTTCTGATGGACTAGAATTGCTGAGTCATAGTTAAGAGCTACTGCCTAGCAGTTTTCCAGATTGGTTGTACCCATTCACACTTCCACGAGCAGTATGAGAGACTGTGAAAGCCACTCTGAAAACGTACACTGAGCAGGGGGAGGATGACACAGCATGCCTGTCTAGCAGAGAACTTGAATCAAGAATTCCTTCCACTTGGGACGAAATTGCAGACACCTAGTAGAAAACTGGGCAAAGGACTTGAACAGACACTTCATAGTATCCAATTAATTAATTGTCCAATAATTAATATATAAAAAAGTGCTTGAACTCATTAGTCATCAGGAAATGCAAATTAAAACCACAATGTTATAATACCACCACATACCTACCAGAAATGAAAGAAAATGCCAAGTGTTGGGAAGGATGTGGAACAAATAAATGCATTTTAAACACTTGACTAGCAGAGCTATTGCATCTAACAAAATTAATAGTAATTTCTTAAATTGCATGTGTTTTTTGTGTTAAAATATCTATAACAAAATTTCTCAATTTCATTTGTTTTTTTCCAAATTGTAGTAAAATACACATAAAAATTTTCATTGTAACTAATTTTAAGAATCGCTCATGTTGTAGCATGTATCAGATAAATCAGGGCCAGCTCATTTTTAATGGAGTAGATAAACAGGTTACAAAAATACAGCGTGGGTCAGACGGTAATATGCGAGGGGAAGCAAATTAACACAGGAAGTAAGGTAGCGCAGCTTTGGGGCCAAGAAGGTGAGTCGTGAGCAAAGACACGAGGGTGAGACATGACCCCTGTAGGTATTGGCGAGGACTCCTGTGGGCAGAGGGAAGGCTCGGTTATTCCTTGGTTCCAGGTACAGGGAGGAAGGTACCGTGACTAGAGCAGCAAAATGGGGGAGAATGCGGATGCAGAGGTGGGAGCAGTCCTGGGGTCAGATCTTGTTGGCCCCTGTGGCCATTGCAGGGATTAGGCTTCTACTCTGAGGAGGTAGAAACGAGGATTTTGAGCAGAGGAATAACTTAAAAAGATTCTTAGCTTCTGTGTTGAGAATAGGCTGTAGTGGGGGATAAGGGCTGTGCCGAGAGTTCAGGGCAGGATGACAGTGGCTTAGACAACGGTGGTTTTGTGGGGCTGGTGATGAGTAGCTGGTTTCCAAACAGATTTGTAGTGAGCGTGTGGTCTCCTAGATGTCAAAAGCTGGGCCGCTGGACAGGAGCCCTGGAGGAGTGGGTGTAAGGTCCCAGGACTGAGCCCTGGGCCTCAAGTATTGAGAGGCGTGGGAGCTGTGGGGACATCGAAGAGGAGCCTGGGGGAGGGGACGTCCAGGATGATGGGCAAGGGAGACAGAGCAGGAAGCCGTGAGCTGTGCCAGAGCTGCCGACACCGAAGAAGTGAGTGCGGACTGGGAACTGACAAGGGGATTTAGGGACGTGGACATTGGTGACTTTGAAAGGTAACTGCTGGAAGTAGGTGAATTTCAAAAAAAAACATGGCAAAGATTAAAATACTGTAGTCTGAAGTTTTTAGAGTTTTCTATCTTAATTAAATTGGATATCTGTGGGATTAGGCTATGAGTTGGTTTCTACAGACTTTCAGGAAACAAAAACTGCTCTTTTAAAAATGAAGATGTCAGCTCCCGTGAACATGGCGCTGTGAGCGGCGCTGAGCGTGTGGCCGGGGTCTGTAGCCTGGCCAGCGCCTCTGCTCGCGCCGCCCTGCCCGCCGTGGCTCTGGGCCCTGAGGGCAGGCGCCGCTGGACGCTGTGCACCTGCCCCCTTCTGCTCTCAGTACGTAAATGCACGGAGAAACATGAATAGATAACAACAGAGAATGGAATTGGAACAGTGGGAATCGGCCATTCTACGCAGGAAGCTTTGGGAGATGTTTACTGTATTTGCCTGAAGTTGGGACAAAATCAAACAAGATGAGTTTGCTACTTTGGAAAGTGTGAAAGGTGCTAGTGAACTCTGTTCTCTATCAGGAGAAGTAACTGAAGTTAATGAAGCTTTTACAGAAAATCCAGGACTTGTCCATAAATCTTGCTATGAAGATGGTTGGCTGATCAAGATGACACTGAGTAACCCTTGAGAACTACATGAAGTAATGAGTGAGGAAACGTATGAGAAATACGTAAAACCTATTAAGGATTGAAAGTGGACCCCAAATAAAGTAGTATGAAACAACTTAGTCTAGCATAGTTGTCTTAAATTAGTGGTTGTTAGAAGATTTAAAATAACACCTTTTAGCAATGCCAATGAAAAAAAACTACAACAATGCTACTGGAACAAAATACTCTTTAACTTTTTAATAATTGCAGATAAATACAATATACATCTTTTTCACAACACCCAAGATTTTTAGGCTAGGCTTAAGTTATTCAGAATTCCTGAAATTATTCATGGTAAAATCTAGTTATAAAAAATTATGTAACTCAAGATAACATTGTTATCTTAAGCCTTATATACTAACTTGCTTACATCTGCCTCTGGATTTGGGTCAAAATACTTCATGATCTTTCCATTGGAGATAACTGGCAGTGGAGAAAAGTTTTTGTTTGTTGTGACAGTTGGTGTCGGATGATGAACAATACTATCTTTATTTTGCAGTGTACAAATTTGCTGGTGCTATTTTTATACAGCGAAGCAACAGCATTACAAGAAAACAAAGTTTAATAATAAAACATTCAACTTTATTTTTAAAAAAATGAAGATGTCATTACAGTTTATGAGATTTAATAAAAATGAGGATTGATCTCTTATGTAGAACACAACAACTGTCGAGCCCCAGCTCCGTGCAGGGCACTCTGCTGGGTCTCTTTGCACACTTGATTTTGTGGTTGCGCAGGAGTATTGCACACCTGTAGTCGTAAACACAGGTAGCGAGAAGTGCAGAGGACTGCAAGAGCCTGCAGAGGGAGCCTGCCTGGAAGCAGAGACTCCGTTTCAGGAGCTGGGCCAAGAAGCGGTGGTGGTGATCTGGACAGAAGCAAGGAGAATGACCATTCTTGCAGCAGATTGGGAAAAGAGGACAGATTCTGGGGACCTGAGAGATCTGCAGGCCATAATGCTTAGTGATTGACAAACATAGGGGAGTGTAATTCCACAGTTCTGAACCCTGGTGACTAAGAGGTTACTGGCACGGTTGACAGTTCCAGGAAGTGTTCCAGAGAGCAGCTAGCTCGCTGAGTTGGTTTTGGGCATACTAAATTTAAGGTCAGTGAAAGTAGAAGCCTAGAATTCAAGAGGGCACTTGGGGGAAGGCTCTGGTTTTCTGGTGTTGGAGTAGAGTCAGCACTTGGTAAGTGAATGAAGGGGAAAGAACAGAGCCCAGTAGATGAGTCTAGTGAAGGAGGTCAGAGCCGTGGGGGAGGAAGAGGATGAGTGATGGGGGGCTGGTGCTGCACCACTGCGGGAGGGACGGGGCCTGAGGAGGGTCCCTGCTTGGCTGGTTGGACGTGGGGCACTGCCCTCCGCCATTTGGGAGGTGCTGTGCTGCCGGCGTCACATGGGTCAATCAGAAGTCCCCTGGAGACATATGCACACCCCTGCCTGATAGGGGCGCGTGCGCCGCGTATGTGTACACAGATGTACACCCATTTGCATAGGTTTGTTCCTTTAGGCTTGGCTTCTCTCTAAAAGGAGAGACTAATAACTTGCACAAAAAATGAATTACATTGTCACCATGAACAAAGAAACTGGGTGGCTGGGCAACAGGGGTGAGAGGGAGATTTTTACTGTGTAGACCTTTATATTTATTGGAACCACATGAATGTGTTTACCTGCTAAAAAAGCCAAAAGAAAACCACCATTTTAGAAGAATGAGGCAGCCCTCTTTGATAGAGAGCAAATCTCTGGTTATTAAATACAATAAAATAAGGGACAGAAATGTGAATTTAAATTTCCATTTATTTAAAGGTACGTGTGTGTGTTTTAGATAGATACAGATGGCAATATTTG
>CM053508.1:102659965-102698228 GCA_028627145.1 Eidolon dupreanum | reverse complement strand
AAATATTTTTTTGCTACTGTAGAGTTGGGTTACTTATGAAATTTATACTCAGTACTGCTTCAGCTAAAAGTTGGCAAAAAGTGCAAAAAAAGTAAATGCACGTGCATATATTATCAAGTTTCATATAAACAACCTATCGGAAAATTTGCCTTTTTTGTACAGAAACTTTACCTGAAAACGCTAAAGGTGCTCCCATTGACAGAACCACAGAGCCTCTGAAAAGGTATGTGCACCCGTTGTTGTAGAGTCTGCTTTCCTTCCTTACCTGGTGAGCAGCAGTGATGAGTGTGTAAGCCCTTTTCTTTTCCTCTAGCTTCCACCCACAAATAAAATGGTTCCAAAAAGAGGATGCAGTCATATTGAAGATAAGAATAAGGAATGTAAAAGATTACAAATGTAAATATTTTAGAGATAGAGTCATTTTCAGGTAGGTTCATATGTGTCTTATAAAGTAAAATAGAAATAATTTCTGACATTTTTTAGAAAGCTGATTTTATTTCTTTTTGTAAACCTAGTGCCTGGGTAGGAGAGAAGTTTTACTTGGCTGATATGGAGCTGCAGGCCAACATAATAAAAGATGATTGCAAATGTGTAATTAAGAATGATGAACCCATAATCACTCTCGCAAAAGAGAGAAAGGAATCTTGGTGTCGCTTACTCAAACGGAGGGTGAGTAGGAATTACCTGTGGCCAGTCTTAACAGCCTTGAGTGGATTTTAGTCTCTCATTTAATGCAAACTGGTCTATTGAACAGAATCCCAATGTGGCTTTCGATTTTGATCACTGGGAAGAATGTGAAGAAGAGAGCCACTTCTCCAAGGGTAAGGCCGGTGCACCCACTCCCAGGAGAATGGTGGGTCCTGGGTGCTGTGAGGGTGGATCCGCTGATTTGAGGAACATGGCTTTTGTGGAAATGTAAAGCCCTTAGGAATTACTTTTCTTCTAGTGATTGATATCGGTGCTAAATGTTCTAGTTTGAGGAGGTATCAACTTTTAGTTACAAACATGCCTTCTTTATAACACTTTTACAGGTATTTTTCCTACAAGAAAAATTCATTTATAAGCAGATAAATTTTACCTGCCATTTCTTGCCCCAAACAGTGAAAATAGAAAATAAGCCACAATATAGATAGGTCTAGAACCCACGGGACTTTTCCTGCATTGACCAAAATAATAGGAGGAAAAAAAGATTTGCTACTCTATCGTTAACATATTTTTAAAAATAATATCTAACTCTTTTAGTTGTAAATTCTAAAAACCTGTCCTGCAAAGTGGCAGAGGTGATTGAGAACAGTGACCAAACTTCGGAGGATGACGAAAGTGAGAGTGAATGAGAATGTGGATTAAATCTTGAAGAGCGGCCAGAAGACAATGAACAGAAATGGATTTTGCTGTGTGACTGAAAGTTAAGGAAGCAAGCAGTCATGTTCAAACCGGTTTTCACCCCAAGAATAATTATTACTAAGTGTCATCTTGTGGCACCGGGATTGGGAATGGTGAGAAATTCTGACTTGATTTAAAAATGGGCTGAAGATGAGACTCTCAGAGGAGGGCAGAAGCAGACACAGGAAGCTCCAGTCTGACACAAGCCCAGCTCCCGCGGGCCATCCTCATTGCCTCCTGCGAAGCCCGTCCTGACACGCTCCAGTTGAGTGACCAAGAGCACACCGCGGCTTCGGGTAATGATGTGCTATCTGGAGCCAGTCTATTTGTTCTTTTCATTTAGACCTAAACGTTTGGTACTTCCCTAAAAACTTGGTCTGTGAATATAAATTGAAATTTTTGTCTTAGAAATTCATGCTCAGTGCTTAACAGACCTTTCAGCCATGAATTGGGATTGAATATAACCGCCTGTGTACTAATACTTCTAGTATTCTTAAGATATTGATAGCTACTCTGAGTAAGTTTACTTTGTATGAAGAGATAGTGCAAGGATAAAAATGGGGTTGCCTCAGCAATACTAGCCAGACTCAAGACTGTCTTGGAGGTACACTTCTGCTTCTGAAGAACCCCCTGAACCTGCGGGGTCCTGAGTAAATGGGACAGAAGTTCCTCTTCAGTAGGAACTGTGGGGTGCCTGCAGGTAACCCTCAGAACCCCTAAAACATTCATGACCCCATTCTGGGTGAGGCTGTGTCACCCAGGGTCCCAAGGGTATCAGGAGGAATGTGTATCGTCGTACCCCGTAAATGTGGGAAGGGCCAGAGCCCGACTTCACGTTCATTGGAAGTTAGGAAGGTGAGCCGCTGGCTCTGCAGCCCCGGGCGCTCAGTGGAAGCCTGGCAGCCCCGCCCAGAAGCAGGAGGCACGCTGACAGAACAAGACTGTTGTGACTGCCCCCGAGGTCTTTATTCCTTTTATTCATCAGAAGGTACGGATGCTCAAGTTTGTGGATGTCCCAGGCATAAGCCACCGCTCAAATGAGAGTTAAACCCTGTCACCAGGCTGTCCTGTGAGCAGGTTTGGATCACACTCTGGCTCAGTTTCCTCATCTGTAAAATAAGACCTGCTCGCGCGCAGCCTCGCCTCGGGGTGCTGCAGAGTGCTGGGGTCGCGGCCTCCGTTCCACGCAGGGGCTCTGGGACGGCCAGACCGCTGTCCTCTGGTGGGAAGGCGTGGCGTCCAGCCTGGACAGCTGCCAGGAGCCCATCCTTGCTGTGGCTCCCGTGGATTTACTGGCATGTGAAGTAGAGTGATGATTTTCCTTTTTCTTGGCTAACTCGGCTCTTCAGGAAGTAGGAAGTTCCGGTGTCTGTGCTGGCAAAGGTTTTGACTCTGCGGCGCTCTTCTGATGTCTTCATCTGGTGTCGGTGTCTGTGGATGTGGCTTTTGCCCCCGCTGGGGAGGCCTTCCAGTAGGTGGCCAGGCCTGAGCTGCACTGGCTCTCCCGGTGGTTGTCGGCCACCTGCAGTTTATGCTCGATTGTATTGTCTCTTTTGTAAAACATAGCAAACAATAATGGCAAGTAATAGAGCTGCACAAATGTGTTTCCCATGTACAAATGGTGGGGGGTCCTGCTCTCAAAGAAGATGTCATGTCATTACCCCTTAAATGTGGGAGGAAAGGCTCCCCGCCTTGTGTAGTTCCCAAAGAGCTAGATGTAGGGGTAGAAGGCTATACCGTAAACTAATCTTCATTTCTATTTTCAGATGGTTATATTTACTCTTTGAAGTTCTGAATAACATTTTGTAGGATGTAGGACACTGACTTGTAAAATGTAAACGATTACTAATTGGTTTTTCTTTCTGTTAATATGTACTGTTTTCATGTTTTGGGAAAATTTCTGAAATGCAAAGTAAAAGAACTTTTGTCTATGCTTCTAAAATTGCTCACATAATTAGCTGTGTGATGTCTTTTTGCAGCATGTCAATAAAATTACAGTGTTTTCACAGAAGTGTTACTTTTTACCTTTTTTAGAGAGAAGTTTCCCTTAGTTCTCAATGCAGAATAGACTTTCATTTATCATGCTTTCTGATTTGACCAAAATGCCAGCGAAGGCTGTTGGGGAGCCTGCGATGCTGACCACTGATCTCAGTGTCCCTCCTGGACACACAGGCCGAGTGGCTCCCAACAGTCAGCTCTGCAGCGGGGGCCTCGACGTTCAGCCGGGATAGACCTGCCATGCGCATCCCACGTTAAATATGGCGGAGGCAGTACTTTTAGGAGGAGGGTAGATAAGTAGTAAAACCTTTGTAATTCAGTATTTTAAAAACCTATTTGAATCAAAGCAAAAGTTTTACCAGTTTCATATAAGAAATACGTGTACCTCGTTGATCACTGAGTTAAGGAATACCCTTTATTTGAGTAGGTGTGGTGTGCCCCTTGGTAAAGAGTCGCCGCCGTGACGGTGGCTGTTTTGATTTCGCCCTCCCCTGCCATCAGCCCTCTGTTAGGTTACATCTTCACCGCTAACTTCACAAACACCATTACTTCTCCCATCTAGAATTCCTACCCCACACCCCAGAGAATTAAGGATATCTAAACAGTACCGGTATTACAAACATCTGAATACATTTTTTTTTCTTAAGAAAAACATCAGGAAGAAATAACCACAAATATCGCTTACAAAAATAAATTTGTCACAGCTTGGACTTGGCTCCAGGAGACAGCTTGTTACTCTGGAGCTTCCTCAGGCGGGACAACTTCCATCAGCATCTGAAGGTGCATGGTGATCGGCTCTGGGGTAAAAATCGACACGTGCAGTTAGGAAGCAATAACTAAATTAGTTCGCCTTGCTTTGCAGGTGAGCAGTAATGTTGTCATTACTCCATGGTGGTGTGTCCCCTTTTAGAGCCCCTGTTGGGGACACAGTGGTGGGAGGTGGTCAGAACCATCCTGGCAGCTACAGTGGTTCTTGGGCATAAGTTATTTCCCAGGAAAGCACTAGGAACCTATTTATGGCCGCCAAACAATTTATAGGATTTATGAATGATTCAATTATATGTATATATTTACTACTGACCAAGAGTCGAATATTTAGCCTGAAGTCACTAAAATACAGATTGTTCATTTTTTTTCACCTGCTTAATTCCAGCTTATTGGTTTTTGTAGGGAGCAGCTTGGCTAAATATTCTAAAGCTGAGAAATAAGACAAATTTTGTACCGATTTTTCTGTCAGTATGATCAAATCCAGGTTTATTTTCAGAGGCCTGGGGGAAAATGGCTGCTTTCTAGAGTATGGTCAGGAAGCAGGCCTTGGACCTCCGGGGCCCTGGTGAGGGTGCTCGGGGCCCGCCAGGTTTTTACAGGTGGAGTTCCATGCGGTGGAGTCTGCAGTGTAGGCTCACACCTTGTGACTGTCATACACACACAGGTGTGCTGCAGAGTCCTCCGATGTCCTCTGACACCGCTGCTTTTTCTCAGAGTAAAAATGGCTATGTCCCTAAACATTTTTTTCAATTATAGTTGACCTTAAATATTATTTTATATTAGTTTCAGGTGTACAGCATAGTGGTTAGATATTTATGAGAGTTGTGAAGCAATTATCCCCAAAAATCTAGGACCCACCTGGCACTATACATAGTTATTATAATACTATCGACTATATTCCCTATGCTGTACTTCACATCCCCATGACCATTTTGTAACTATCAATTTTTACTCTTTAATCCCCTCACTTTTTTCATTTAGCCCCCCAAAGCCACTCCCATCTGGCAACCATCAGTTTGCTCTCTGTATCTATGAGTCTGTTTCTGTTTGTTTATTTTGTTCTTTAGATTCCACATATAAGTGAGATCATACGGTATTTGTCTTTCTCCTTCTCCGACTTATTTCACTCAGCATAATGCCCTCTAGGTCCATCCCTGTTGCAGATGGGGACCTAAACTTTTAAACAATTGTCTTAAGGTAGATGAGGAGCCAGAATTGCTGAGTGGAAAGCGAGAGCAATGGCCTTGACATTAGAAGGCTTGGGTCCTCATCTCAACTCATAACTTTCTGGGTGTGTCTGGGATGCTGCTGAGCCTCTCAGATGATGTCTGTATCAGGCAAAAAGAAGGTGGTGGTCTAGAGGTCAGATGCACAACAGTGGGAACATACTTATCTCTACCGAATTGTACACTAAAAAAAGGTTAAGATAGTAAGTTTTATGTTAATGTGTATTTTACAATTGAAAAAAAAATGGTGCTCTTCCTCTTGTTATAGCAATTGATAGGAACAAAAGAGGAAGCCACAGGTGGACCCCAGAGGTGTTACACTGAGGGTAAGCGGTCATGTGTCCTTGCAGAGGAGGTGAAATCTGCCAGCTGCCTGAGATCATGTGCTAAAGTCTTGGTAGAATCAAGACAGATGTGGTTGCAGGATGCCGGGCCCATCTGCACTTCACTGACAGCAGAACCATCCCTCTGTTACTTACTTGAGATTTTCTGAGCCCATCCAAACTTATAGTGGACAAAAAGGAAGTAAAATATAATGCCGCTCAGCATAAATAACACACAGTAGAGATACTCCCATGCGGGTTGGCTGATGATTGGGGCCAAAACCAGAAATATGGATATGAATGTCACCAAGATGGGGATGAAAATGGGCACCTGTAAGCAAAACAGCGGTGTCATAATTTGGCCATGTGTGTGCATTTTCTTCTTGAAATTTTTCATTCAAGACCAAAACATTGATATGAAAAGAATATAATGAACTCAATGTTCCCCTCTTCCAGTTTCAATAATATTTTGGCCAATCTTACTTCATCTACTTTTTTTTCTTTTTCCCTAGAATATAAAGAAAATGCCAGACTTCGTGTTGTTTTACCTGTAACTTTTCAGTGTACATCTCTAAATGGCTTTACGTTTTTGACATTTTTATTCCCTCTCCTTTTTTATCTTGTCATGGATGTGTTGTAAGAACTGGATGATTTAACCTATACAGTGTCTTAATTCTTGCTTTGCCTGGTAACTTGCTCTTTTCTCCCTCATATATCCTGTAAGCTGGTGGTTAGATCTGGAGGCAAGAACCCTTCCTGGCTGGAGTTTGTACCACATCAGGAGGCACTTAATGTCTGATTGCCCCACCTTTGAATCTCTGAGGTCAGTCAGTTTCAGGGGTAGGAGAGGAACTCAGTTCCACCAGATCTGGATTTGTCAAGCCACGCAGGGAGGTGGGAGAGAGCCCAAACGGACTGCAAATGTGACTGTTAGTGGTTGCACAGGAATGGGGCTGGGGCCAGAATCCAGAAGTCACCATCAGTTTATGAAGAGCAAGTATATGCTTTAGAGATACTAGAACTGTCATAACTAGACATATTGCTCTGGTTAGATAGGTCATAGGTATTCTTGATAATAAGTGATTAGATGGTTAATTGGATCATAAACTATAATATGAAATGAATTAAAGAGCAAATTCCACTCTAAAATAAGATATTCAAGAGCAGAATACAGTTAGGTTGGAAACTATTCCCCTAGAATTTACACGATCTCTAATTCATTTCAAGAAATCAAAGGCACTTGTGACATTTGGGGCACTAAACCTACCTTGATAGGCCTCTCCAGGTCTTTCCTTGTGAACCTCATCACAATCAGTCCTAGAATCGTCATGCCATAAAATAGCCATGCAGCAAAACTGAAGTAGTTGACTAATGAGTTTATATTACCAGGGATGATATAAATTATTGTTATGATACCCTAATAGAAAGAAGAATGAATTCTTAGGTCATTGGTACATAAAAACATCATTCTTATCACTTTACAGAAGACTGACGAAATAGTTTTTCCTATGGATAAACGGTTGAGCATGAAAGAAACCTCCCGTGTATAATTGGGTTTAACTAAATATTTGGCACTGGTAGGTGTTCTCTTTGAGGCCTAATGGAAAGGACTTGGAAAATTTGTGACTCCGCAGCTGTGATTTTAAGCAGGGGAAAAACCATTTATGTGTTTATATTGCACCAGCTTCTCAATTATGAATTTTCCTCCCAGAGAGTTTTCATCATGGGAAGGGCCCTGGTCTTCATCTGCATTAGCTGCACCTTATAATTCCTTGTAATTCTGGGTCAGTATCCTCATCTTCAGAGGGAGTAGATGGGTAGAGAGAGCAATGGTCCTCTGAGGGTGGGAGGTGGAGTCTGGCCTTGAGTCTAGTGTGGACGATCTGAGGTACCCAAGACAGTCGCACACAGCCAAGGAATATCCCCCACCGAGGAACTCCAATTAGAAGATGGCCAAGGGCCATTACTGCACAAGGGCCTCATGATTTCTAAATTACTGGACCGTAATGAGAAGCTGCTGTCAGTATCCACCTTGTAAAATGCCTTATTCTCCTTCCCTGTAAATTGGTGGGGTTTTGTAGTTTGTTACTGGGGACCTAGGACATACAAATATGTATATGTAAGAAGTGTAGAGAGTACAGGCTTGGAAGATTCAAACAGAGTGTCTCATGGGTAAATTCAGAACAAGGAGCAGAAGTCGGGTTAATTGTTTGAATTGTCTTGGGCCTTTTTATATACCTGTTCCATGTTGAGGACTAAGGGAACCTGGGTCATTTGAAAACCACTGGGCTTAGCAATATAGGTTTACTTCACTATCCAAACTGAGGGACCCTCTGCCTTTAAGGGGATGTTTTCATGGCGGAATTCATACTTACGAGAAAGATGATGGCAGGGGCTGGAGTCAGGCGCTTGACGCTAATGTAAGAGAGCACTTTAAGCATGTGGCCCTCCCGGCCTGCAACATAAACGAGTCTGGAAAAGCAGTAATACAGAAGTCAGGTGATGAGAGTGCAGGCTGCTGTACCAGCACTGAGCAACTGATTTCTCAACTTCACTGCTGGACATCTTGCTCTGGTTAGATAGGTACAGGTATTCTTGATAAAGAGAAAGACTGAGCTGTGACCTGGTGTCTTCAGGTAGGAGTCTGGCCTCTGGAGGTAGGTGAGTTTCAAGTTTTGGAGAAGTGAGCTGGTTGGATGCACCTGAGAAAAATGCATCTTGGAGCGGTAGAGTCACCTAAGGGTGGGAAGGGGAAGGTGGGGATGGTTTGGGAAAGCCCTTTCAAGGAGGAGGTACCTGATCTGAGTCCTGGAAGATACACAAGAAATGTGTAAAAAAAAAAAAGTGTAAAAAGTAGTCCAGAGTCAATGGCCCCCAGTGCTTGGAGCACCTGACAGAAGCAAACACAGAAATGCTGTGCACATCCTAAATGCAAGCTATACAAAATTCACATATTTTTAAAAAACAAATTAAGTGCAAGTCAGCAGATGCAAACAAGTGGCCTAGTTATCCCCAAGAAATCCTGGTGGTTCAGTAATCTGAATGTTTAAAATGTTAGAAAAAAAGGAAAGAGATAATTTCCAAAAAACTAAAAAGTTACTGTAATTAAAAATTTAACAGTTAGATACAAGTGGAAAAATATATTAGAAGCTGGACCTGAGTATAAAGCATAGAAAAACAGAAAATGTGGACAGGAAATTAATAGAAACAGGAAAAAGCTCAAATTCATTGAAAGGGCAAATTTAAAGAACAGCAGAGAGCTTTTACAAGATTGAAAAACATTGAGACTTCAAATTGAACCCAGTTCTAGAAGAATAAAAACATACCCAGATATGAACATTATAGTGGAAGCAAAAAAGAAAAAGCCACTGAGTTTAAAAGATTATAAAATTTGGACAATCAGAACAATAGCAGGCATGAGAAGTCATTTTTTTCAGTGATGAGGGAATGTATTTTCAGAATAGAATTCTGAGTAAACTATCAAGACTACCACTGGCAAAATAAACACATTTTTAGGTACATAATAGCTATAAGACATTGGCTATTTTCTAATCTTCATTGGAAACTATTAAAAAGTCTACAACAGAAAAACTCAAGTTGTTGATCGAAGAAGCAATGTTAAGGAAACAGCAATAAAACTTGCTGGTATGTATATAAGTATTGGATTTAAAATTTTTGTCATGATGAACTTTTATATTTTTGTTTGTTTGTTTTTAGGCAAGGCAACCCTTGGTTGACCTCACAGATTGCAAGGACCTTGTTAGCTTACAATTCCTTATTTATTTATTTTTTATTTTTTATACCTACAGCACCTGGTCTTCTTTGGTGATCTCCCATCCAAGTACTAACCAGGCCCAACCCTGCTTAGCTTCTGAGATCACGCTTGATCAGGGTAGCATGGCCAGAGACTCTGATCTTTTTTTTAAAGGAGTGGGTTTATAATCAAGGTGTAGCTTATACACTAGACAGTATGAAGAGCCCAGGTAAGAGGGGGAAGATTGAGATACTGATGCACTATTGAGATACTGATGCACTATTAGATATTCATGTGAAAATTTAAGAGTAATTACTGAAAGAATAGAAGTAGAACTTCTACATCAACAGACGAAAAAAAAGAATAAAGGTAATTTGAGGGATAATAAATCAGAATAAGATTTTTTAAAAGCCGAGAAAACACAAAGGAATGTGTTAGAAATTAATCCGGCTATAGCAATAACCACATTAAATGTGATCAGATTCAGCTTGCTCGGCTAGAGACTCTTGGGTGGGAATTGTTGAAAAAGACACAAGTCACAGTCCAACACAGAGTTTGAAGATGAAAGGGATGAGACATGTTACCAAAAAATAGCCTAAGGACAGCAATTATCAATATCAGACGAAAGAGCATTTAGGCAAAAAGAGGGAGAGTTCCTACTGAAAAAGGGAATAGTCTACCAAGAAGATACAAAAAACAGACAAAAATGGGGAAATTCACTATGAGAGTGGAAGATTTGAATAATCAAGATACCAGCTTGTTAAAAAAATCTAGAAGTTAATAGGATACATGTTATTTTCAAGACCATATGAAACATTTATAAAAATGGCAGTAAACCATAAGAGAAGTCTTAAAATTTCCAAAGAAGTGATAGCATAAGGATCACACATTCTGACTACAATAAAATGCAAAGTCAGGAATGCGAAGGCCAAAAAGGCCCATTCTTATTTGAACTTCGTAAAGATATAAACACGATGCTTACTTAATTCCCAGAACAAGTCAGTAAAAATGGGAAGAAAGAGGTTTCTAGATGGAGCAGGGGAGACTCAGACTCAAGATGATACTGTACTTTACTCTAAATCCCATCAGTTCTCCACAAATCAATATAAACTCCATGCATTCAAATGCAAGCAGGACTTTTGGAACTGGACAAGATTATTGTGAGTGCCTCTGGAATGCTAAACAGGCAAGAAGTTTGACATGGGAGCACCAGTCCTGTCAGATTTTATGTTTCTGAAGCTGTGAAATGTATAATAAGTATGATAAAAGCAGAGAAAAAGACCTATGAGTGAAACAAAGTGAACCAAGTACATTGAGAATGACAATGGTGGCATTTCAGACCCATAGGGTAAAGGGTGGACTACTCAATAAGAAATACTGGGACAAGTAAAGGTTTTGGGAAGAAAGTTGAGATTTATATCTCACATCAAAATACATTCCTGATTGGTCGAAGAGCTAAAGTAAAATGCTAGAAGAAAACGTTCGAGGGTATTCACGAAAAGAGAGAGGAAAGATTGTCTATGTAATATAGAAAACCCAGAAACCAGTAAGCAAAGATCTTAGTCCCTGTAAAAATTGTATCCAGTATAATTTAACATAGCACAAGTCCCTGTCCAATCCCTAAGCTGCATAGGTACAGAACTATACAAAAGTAACACAAAATGGATTGTATGCCTAAATAAATATGACAGATAAACCTATAAAACTAGGATAAAACAAAAGAGAAAATCTTTGTCCCTTTGGGTTGGGCAAAGGTTCTTAGATATGACAGCAAAAGCATGACTCATGAACAAATTTGATAAACAACTTTGTCAAAGTTAAAAACATTGGTATTTCAAGAAACACCATTAAGATAGTGAGAAGACATGCCACAGACTGAGAGAAAACATATATAAATCAGATACCTGATAAAGGACTTGTATCCAGAATATATGAAGAACTTTTACAACTCAATAACAAGATGAGAGACAGCCCAATTTTAAGATGGACAAAAGATTTGAGTAGATATTTCACCAGAAGATATACGATTAGCTAATAAATACATGAAAAAAAGCTTGGTTTCATTAGTCATTAGAGAAATGCAAATTAAAATTACAGTGACATACTTATACCCACTAGAATGACTATAATCAAAAAGATAATACCAAGTGTTGGTGAGGGTGTGGAGAAACTGGAACTCTCATTCATTGCTTATAAAAATTAAAGCAGAACAACCGCTTGGGAAACAGTTATGCAGTTTCTTGAAAAATTAATCATAAAGTTACAATATGACCCAGCAATTCTATTCCAAGGAGTTTGCCCAAGGGAAATGAAAACATATGTCTACACAAAGACATATACGTGAATGTTCATAGCAGCATTATTCATAATAGCCCAAACTGGAAACAATGCAAACATTCATCAACTGGTGAATGTAAAAACAGAATGTAGTATATCCATATAATGGAATACTATTCATCAATTAAAAGAACTGAACTGATACATGCTACTGCATAGATGAAACTCAGAAACAATATGCTAAGCGAAAGCCAGATACAAACGACATGTATCATTCCATTTAGATGAAATGTCTAGAAAAAGCAAATTATTGACACAGAAGCAGATCTGTGGTTGCCTAGAACTGGAGGTGAGAGTGGGAATTAAATACAGTTAGGCCTGAGGGGACTTTCTGGAATGATGGAAATGTTCCAGAATTGGATTGGGATGATGTTTGCAGAGCTTTATAAATGTACTAAAATCATTGAATTGGGCAATTCCAAAGTGAGTTTTATGGTATTTATACCTCAATAAAGATGTTAAAATTATGTTTCTACGTGCTAGTAACAAACTCTTAGAAACACATTCTTTTTACATTTAAAAAAATACCACTTACAATGGCATCAAAAATATGAATTATTTTGGGATAAATCTGCAAAATGTGTGCAAGAACTGTATACTGAAAACTAAATTTTTTTTAAAGAAAGGCCCAAATAAATAGCCCATGCCCATAGATTAGAAGAACCAATACTTTCAAGATGGCAGTCCTCTTCAAATTGATTTATAGATTCAATGCAGTCCTGATCCAAGTCCCCAAAGACTTTTAGAAATTGACAAGATAATTCTAAAGTTCATATTGAAATGCAAAGAATCTAGTATAGCTAAAATGCTTTTGAAGAAGTAAAATTGCAGGACTAGTACTGCCTGTACTCTGATACAGCTTTAGAAGAATGATTTTGCGATATGTATTTCATTTTTTTAAAGTGTAAGTGGCAATTTCACTGTCAGAAATATGTCTACTTAAAATATTGGACAACTGGTCAAAAACACGTGTTCGAGAATGATCCCTGCATCAGTGTTTATGAAAACCACCCTCACCTAGCCTTGAGTGGAGGTCATGTTAAATTACGCCACTTCGTGAGGTAGAATGTGACATGGCTGTTAACTGTCTCTGGCTGATAGGATCTAGAGGGTTGGCAGGGCTGGCAAATTATGCCCATTTATGTAAATAAAGTTTTAGTGGAACATAACCAGAGCTGTTTGCTTTTGGGCTACAAAGACAGAGTTGAGTAATTGCGACTGACTTACATGGCCTGCAAGCCTTAAATATTCACTTTCTGGCCCTTTAAGGAAAAGTTTGCCAATCTCTGGTTAGATTAGGTGAAAAAAGTATAAGGTGGAAAGTACTACACATAAACCAATGCCTCTCTCACCCTGTGTCACCAAACTCTGCCTAGTGCTGGAGTTGGCAGCATCGTTCCACTCGATGAGGAACCAAGGCCCTCACTTCGGTGGGGCCAGCCATGTTCAGGGCCAGTGCACGAGCTTGTCCATGCTTTCCCCTCCCTTCCCTGGACTTCAAGTTTCCTGCTTGAGCCACGAGGGATTAGGCCTGGCAGAGTGCTTAGGATTTTAGCCCTGAGGCTTGTCTTCCTCAAGTGTGAAATGGGCTCTGGGCGCCCCCCCCCGCCCCCAAGGGTGAGTGTGGGGGGTCCCCTACCTGCCCGCTGTAAAGCAGCTCCCGTTAGCAGCACCAATGGTCGAAAATGCCACAAAGAGGGGAACGACCCAGGAGGCTGGATAGAGAACACGGTCACCAAACGTCTAGTGAGAGAAGCGAGATGAGTCCTGAGGGTCTTGCACAGTCCCAAGAAAGCCACTGTGCTGTCCCAGAGGGCCCAGGTCCCCACCCCTTAGTTGATCACAGAATCTGATTGCTCGTGGAGAGGAAAAGTAGAGAACCACTTGGGAGGAAAAATAGAGGGTCTTTTCTCCTCTTCGAGTATCTCAGTAGCTTTTGATGGGAACAAATATCTCATCCACCTCTCCCTGTCGTAATTCTTAGCCATCTCAACATCACTGTGACACCCTGGCTTCTCACTTCCTCGGCTGCCTCACTCAGAATGACCTTGTTCTCTCTCCCACCTCAGCCCCATGACCTTATCATAACCAGGACTGCCTCTCCCCATGCTCCTCATCCTTGTCACCTCGTCTGTTTTCTACTTCGTTTCCTGTCCTACCCCAACTCTCAAGGCCCCCAGCACACGGACCCCGCCCCCCTTGTCCACTCTCCCTCACACCCGCCCCGCTCGCCCTGGCTTCCCTCCTTACCCAGCTTAAATTCCACAATCTGTTATTATAAGACCCTCCTTCAGTGACTCCCTCGCACTTTCTCTTGCTGACACTCGTCTGTCAAAACCCCAGCCCCGGTCCAACTCCATTCTGTGCCTGCGCCCAGGCTGTTGGTGTGCTGGGAAAGCAGAAATGTCCACCTTGCTGGTGGCTTTGGTGCGGCCCTAACCTGGTCACACTCCCCCGTCTCCGAGACGATTACTGCCCTCCTCCCCTGTGAGTGTACTTCAGCTCGAGCATTTATAACTTGCCTGTCCACTTCCCACAGAACACACACAGCACCTTCCTGCAGAGCCCCGGACACTCACCACAGCCACCGCCTGTGACTGCAGGAGCTCGGTTGCAGTCATTACAGTGAAGTAGGACACGTTCATGAGGATGTAGCACACTGTTACCAGCGGGATCCCGATGATGATGGCCAGGGGCAGGTTTCTGGGAGGGGCAGGAACCCAGGGACCCAAGGCAGACCAGAGAATCCCTTGAGATAGACTCACAACATCATTTTTCTTTAGTCTTTTCTCCCCATTGACCCTGGCTGGCCCTCCATGGTGGGCTGGGGGACAGCTGCCCTTTCTGAGGCCCATTCATGCAGGGGACCTCTGAAACAGCAGAGTCTCTCTGGGGACATATGGCATCTTCAAAGGAGAAAGAACTCTCCCTCTCTCAGACTTCAGGGCAGTAAAATTGAATTGCTTATAAAGCAAAATATGCCAGAGATAGTCTGAGTTCTTCCTCTCAGCAACCATTCCACTCTCCAAAACCAACCGAACTCTAACGGGTGGAAATGAGCTTATAGGAAACCATTTGGTGTCTGGAAGGGGTCTGAAATAATGGGAGGAAGCAAAATAATGGGAGAAGAGAAATATATTTGCCTGTTTATTATCTCCTGCCCTGACTCAGTTTTCTCACCTGAAAGGGTTTCTAAGTTCTTCTGTGATATAATTGAGTTGATTCCTGGAGAAAGAAAAGTAACATGAATAATATAATTTTCTAAGATTGTGAAACACAAAATAATAAATGTTGGCCCTGTTTAAGATTCTCCACCATAGAGAAAATTCTCCCACAGACCTCTGGGGTGATTTTGTTCAGAGAATGCCCTGGCGATGGTGGACCTACAAAGACCTGTGCATCTGTGTGCTGGTAATCATGTGAATTTTTAAGAATTTTTTGGAGTAATAAGTCCCCAAAGGACTTTGAAAAACTGGAAAATTCTTTGTCTGGAAAGAGAGCGAAACCTGCAGATTCTTTACATAAGGGAAAGACGAGTCGTGGATAGCCACACATTTTTCTTAAAGGACATAAACAGAATCACATTGTTGAAATCCAGCATTTTCAAGGTGTAAATATAACTGCTGCTGAATGTTCTAGCCGTGCCAAGTGTCTGGGCAGCCAGGCCTGACTGCCTGCAGAGCGGCGAGTCTGTATGTGTCTGCTGAAGCTTCTGGTACAGCGCCTGCTCACAGGCTACTTTCTCCACGGCCGGTGCCACATGAGGGGCCGAGAAAGGGACAGGTGTCTCTGTGTCTCTGGGGTCTGAGAACAGAAGGGTGGGGGCGGTGTGCTAAATGAAAGGGAGAGGAGAAGGTGAATTTTAGGGTCCCACCAAACTCTAGAAAGAGGAAGTTGTTGCTTTCCACACGGTTTTAGTTTAGCGCGTGCCGTCTGCGGAGCGCCTTACCATCCGTCGTATGCCCAGAGTCCATTATAAAATGCCAGTCCCACGGCTCCCACGGACAGTTTTGTGTCATCAAAAGAATTTTCAAAATTCCTTGTATTTCCTGTAATTAAGCCAGACAGTGAATAGTGGGTGTCAGCTGACCAGAGTGGGACTTTGCGTCATCTCCATGTGAAAGGAGATTTATGACCTCAGGCTATTAAGCAAATTCTGAGAAGCTGGAAAAACCAAGGATTCTTTCTGTTGAGTTCCTGCCTTAGAGATCCGCTTAGCTTAGGGGCAAAACCTCCAGATGCAAAGGAGGCCTGTGATGTGCGGTGCCCACCCCCATCCTGCTGAAGGTCACCTTGGGCCAGGAGGACAAGTCCGCTGATGATGATGATGGCCACGATCACCAGCTTGGCCGCTGTGAACACATTCTGGACGTAGCTGCCCAGCCGCACGCTCAAGGCGTTCACCGTGGTGATGAGCACTGGGAAGGGGGACAGCATGCTGTGTCTGGGGGCTCCACATCTCCAGTCTTAGGGCCCTGGAGGGAGGGTCCTTCCTATCCCCGCAGCCTCCCCTCTCTGCCACCACGTTCATCAAATGCACCTGATGATGACCTTTGAGCTCTAGGGTGATGGCGAAGCAGCCAGGCTCCAGCCAAGCACTGCCCTGCAGACAGTCTGCGGCCACCCCTCCCTGAAAGCTCCCACACCCACAGAGCAGAGACAGCAAAGGGCAACAGGCTTTCGGCCCCTGCCAGACCCTGTCCTGCATCTCACTTCCCTGCAGGCCCACTTGGCCACTATCTGGATGTACAGGAGTCGAGGCCAGAGTGTCCCCACCCCATCTGTGCCAAGTCTTTTCTGACCCCTGCCCAAGGTTTCAGATTTGGGTACTCACAGATGGCAGCAGCAGCCAGGCATTTAACCACAATTTCAGGAGGCTGACAGCCTGAGTAGAAGGGCGCAGATGCGTACTCAGAAAAGCTGAGACAAATGATGGCGAAGGATGAGGGCTTTATGACGAACAAGCTGGTCCAGGAAAAGAGATAGGCAGGGATGGGGCCGAAGGCCTCCATCAGGTAAGGGTATTCACCCCCCGACTTGGTGATCATCGTACCAAGCTCTGCAAAGCATAGAGCACCTGGAACACAGAGAAGAGGGGACCCCGGGCCCCTGGTGAGGTGTCGCCCTGGGAGAGAGAACCCTCCTTCCCTCTGGGGGCCATGCTTCTCCACTCTGGGGCCCTCTTTCCCTCTGGGGGCCCCACCATGGTGCTCTCTCATTGGACTACCCTGAGCTCTGGCCATTGGACATTTCAGCACAGCTCGATTTACACCTATTTGGGCACCAGTGTTGAAAGGGACCCCAGCAGCAGAAAGGCCAGGGACAGTTAGCGCTCAGATAGCCCGCCATCACATTCAACAGGAGACCTGGTCAGGGCACAGCATCTTTGTTACCCAGTGTTGCAAGTATCCCACAGGCCGCCCATATGATGAGACAGGGCCCCACAGCTTCCGTGTTGCTGAGCACAGACTTGGGGGAAACGAAGATTCCTGAGCCGATGATGGTACCCACGATGATGCAGATGCCGCTGAGCAGGCCCACCTTGGATGTGGAGGAAGGAAGGAGGGTTAACGCCGCACAGGATCCAGCTCAGATGGACAGCCGAAGCCCTGTCCCTCCCTCCATCCCTCCCTCGGGTGTGGCCAGTGCGGCCCCAAGCAAACTCCCCTCATCTCAGGCGCTTTCGCCCAGTGCTGTTGCAGGAGTAACACCAGGGCTATAACCCAGGGCCGTTGCTGGGGCTTTGCTCAGACGAAGTCTGCATCCTCAGGAGTCGGGTATACCACTATCATACCCATTTTACAGATGAGAAAAGGAAGGCAAAGAAAGCTTAAGTCCCTGTCCATGGTTATACAGCCTGTGTGGGTAGACCTGGCTCAGGTCCCTCATACCAATACTGCCCTTACCACCCTGGACAAAGGGGCCCAGGTGGTAAAGCCTGATTTAGCAAGCCATCTCCAATGAGAAAGGCTCTAGGGACATGTTTCTTAGTTTGGCAGAGCAGGGTGGAGTTTTTACCCTGGAGCTAAGAGCGAAATCAGGGATTGGGGTTCTGGCCAGGGGTGTCACAGGGTGGGGTGGGAAGTGAGCAATGGAGGCCTCCAGGGACAAACACTCAGGGGATGTGAACTTTCTCTGATGCCATTTTGTAGGGTATGAGCTTTCTCAGACACACGTTGTCTGATTCCTTTCCTGTGAGGGTCCGGAATGAGCAAAACTAAGCTGCAGGAATAGAGCTCAGGGTGGAGGCGCAACTGGGAAGGGCAAGAAGAAACTTTCTGCGGTGATCAGTTTGTTGAAACTCATCAAACTGAACACTGAAGAGCTGCGCATTTCACTGTATGTAAATTATGCATGAATCAAGAAAGAAAACCACTTTTTTAAAGGAAGAAAATGTCTGATCCAAGCCCCTCAGAAGCCACCAGCCTGATTTCTGGAGCATGAGGTGAATGTGCTTGTGTTCGCCTGTCTGGGTAGAGGCTGTGCTCAGGGTTAGAGCCCAAAGAACAAGGCTTGCCACGGCAGGAAAGGAGGGGTCCCAGGGAGCGGCATCAGCTTCCATTCTGGCCTTAGGGCCCAGGGAAGCTCCCAGGGCAGTCAGTCTGCCTCTTCCAATGGCTGAGGCTGGCTCACGGATGCCCCAGGGTGCTCCAGGGTCCTTCCTCCTGCTAAGGTCTGCATTGACCCCAAGCTGCCCGAGTTTAGGACTCCCCTGGGATTAGCTCAACTGTACTTTTTTCATGGCCTAAAAGGAGGGTGTTGTTGCTTATCAGCCAACTCCTGGGGACCCAAGGTCCCAGGCCAACCCACAGTCAAGCCATGCCACCCCTCTGTCAATCCCCAGATCCTCCCTCCATCTACTCCCTGTGCTGCCAGGCTCGGGAGCTCCTGGAGGCTTCACCCGGACCTTGGCCCCCTGGTCCTGCTCTGGAAGCCATCTTGGTCTTGCTCTGGGGCCCTCATCCCTCACCCTCTGGGCTTGAAGCTTGTTCTCCACGCTCACCCCTGCAGCTACCGTCCACACCGGGGACTAGCGCTGCTCAGTGTGAGCAGCCATTGAGTTCCTTTTTGCCTCCCCCCGCCCACCAGCCAGTGCCAGTCCATCTTACAGAAGCTCTGCCCCCACAGGGCCGCAGCTCTTACTACATTCCAATTCAGAGGGATCACACCCATGTCAGACTCGCCACCCCAGCTAGACTCGCTCAGCAGGAATGAGTTTTTCATCACTGGAGGCATCCAGACGTAAGAGGGACAGATATTTGGTGTAGATGCTGTAGTGGGGATGCAAACATCACAAGGTCCTCTCTGACTGTCCCTGAGGAGGCCACTGGGCTGAGCAAATACCAGTCCCCTCAGGCTTGCCCAGTGCACAGAAGCACACTTGTATTAACTTCACAAGAATATGCTGAGCTCACTAGTGAGACAGAAAGAAGTGCAAAACATTGTTTATTCAGAGATGTACTGTACAAATCAGAGGTCCGGGGGACTTCACAGCCCTGCTTCTCATTAATGCACCCCACCGGACCTGGAAGGACCTGCCCGGAAGGACGGCCTTACCTCCTTTTGGAGACTTGTGGTATTGGGTCGATTACTCTGGATCGACTTCTCATCCTCTCTCCT
Organism: Eidolon dupreanum; assembly: GCA_028627145.1. Classification (NCBI taxonomy): domain Eukaryota; kingdom Metazoa; phylum Chordata; class Mammalia; order Chiroptera; family Pteropodidae; genus Eidolon; species Eidolon dupreanum. The sequence continues at coordinate 102,678,819 of CM053508.1, read as the reverse complement.
TTTTCTCAGGCTTGTCTCCTCCATTTTTCCTTCCTACCAGTTCTAGGAAGCTGCAAGGAGGGCAAGGGCCTCGATTCAGCAAACGCTCTAGCGGACAAGACGCAAACGAGAGCTCAGCGAGGGCTCTCGTGGGCTGACGCACTTGGGCTGTGGAAACTGACTCCACAAGCAGATTATTTGCGGCTGTTTTAGGAAAGCACAGCTGCCGACCCCTTGGGGATAATTTGCTCAGTCCCAGGATCAGCAGCTTTTCACAGCTGCTGAGCAGGCCTCAGGAATGCTGCTCCCTGCTCTCTTCCAAACCTTCCCCGTCAGACGCTCGCTCCTAAGCCTCTGGGCTCCCAAGCCTCTGCAATGATGGGCTTGAAAATCACTCTACCTCCTTGGTCCAACTTCATTTTTTCCGCAGTAAAAAGAAGTACTTAGTAGAAAGTGTTGCTGGAGTGGACTTAGTAGAAGCAAGTCCAAAGAAGGAATACTTTTCTCATAACCTCCCAAGATTAAGGCACCTTGCGCATATGATAGATCCACCATGTAGATGTTTTTCATTGAGTGATGCAAGGAATGAAAAAAATTGCTGAGGAAAATCGGTTCGAGGCTTCACTAGCTGATGGGCACGTCCTGTGCCCTTTCTCTAAATAAAGTCCCTCTCTAGTCCCCGGCCAGGGAAGCAGCAAGCCTGCCCATCACCCATCGGCCTTACCTTCTTCTTGACCTTGCAGAGCCCAGAGGAGTGCGTGCGTCTGCACGGTCGTGCCTAGGAATGGCCATCTCTTGTGCCCAGGACTGGAGGAAGCCAGCAGGTACAGAGGTCAATAAGGTAATAATTAAACTTCTTTTTTAAAAGCAATGAAACTTGGATACACCACACAAAAAGGGAAGGGTCAGGCAACCCAGTTTTTCTCCAGAAATGTTTTTGTTTTGTTCATTTGTCTAGATCAATTTTCTTTTCTTAACCACGTTCCCCCAAATCAGCTACATCCCATAAGGAGAAATCTCTCTGAAGTCTAGAACCAGAGGAGATAAACATCGGAACCAACTCTTTTATTACCTGAATAGACTATATTTACGATTCCGGCTGGTCAGCACAAACAGGAATCATCACGCTTGTAACTTGCCTGTCAAGGCAGACTTTTTCTTCCCCACCCGGCAATTTCCTCCCAAGGTCCTTGGTCTGACCAAGCTAGTGGGAAGGTGGCGAGTCCCTCCCATTCACCTTTGCCAGGGATGGCGCCACCTGGAACCACAAGGGAGTTTGACAAATGCAGACACAGCAGTGCGGCCTCCTCCCTCCTCTGCTCGACCTGCCCCACCTGTGCCCGCGCCTCTGGCCACACGCCTGTTTGATTTGATGGTACGGCTGTTAAAGTGGCCCAAACCCATGTTCAGCACTGGAGAGTGGAAAAGGGGCATAAAACATCACCAGCTCCACACTCTCACCTGATTGGGGAAACTGAGGCCCCAAGAAGGAAAGAAGCATGTCAAGGCCACAAAGCTCTGCTCCTACCCCCAGAGGTCTGGCTTTCTCAGGGAGGAGCAGAGGTGCTCCAGCTGTGCCCAGAGGGGCTGGGGACAGACCACTCCTTCCCATCGGAGGTGATTCAGGGAGCAGCTCTAATCCCATATCTCAGATAAAGCCTCCTCTGGGATTGGAAGAGCCAGGGACCTGAAGCGCTGTCGCAGTTAACCCTGCTCGCTCCTCCGCAGTTTTGCATTAGGGTAAATTTAACAGCATCTTAGAAATCCAGATGAGACCAGAGGTCACAGGATAGAGCTAAATGAGTCATTGGGGATCATTTAGGGAGCAATTTGGGACAGGCTGACCTGAGAGAAGGGCAGACTTCTGAGGGTCGTCTCTTAAGCCACAGGACTACGTGGGGACCCTTGCTGTCCCAGAGGCAGGGTCCTGATGTGGACATTTTTGCCTATCCCCTTAGTAAAGCCATGCCTGTTCACAGGGCATCTGCTCCTCTAATGCCATGGCCAGAGCCCCCGGCAGAGTGCTCCCTCAGGGGCTGCTCCGCCAGGAGCATGGAGGCCAGGGGCCGGGGTGGGTCCTACAGCCCTAGACAGGACCTGCCCACAAGCCTGTTTGAGCCACTTGTAAAGTATTTGCTGACACTGCAGCTGCATTCACATATGGCACCTGGCCTTATTTAGAAAACACCACAGACTACTCCCTGGGTCAAGGTTGCCCCCAGAGGGCTGATATTCTAACAGAAACCAAGTGGGGATGGCAAGATGGGGTGGTGGATCAGAGTCCCCAAGTCACTCCCCACCCGCTCTGCCCCATCAACCACGTGGCCTCAGGGGTACTTAACCTCTGTCCAAGCAACAAGTTCCGATTCTGTCGGATGAGTCTGGTACCACACACCTCACATGGAGCGGTGAGGACTGCAGGTATCGCCTTCGATTCCAGCCTTCCGTGAGCCCAGAGCCTCCTCTGTCTCCTTGGGCCTCTGCCAAGGGCCAAGGTGGGGGTGTCTGGGGATGAGGATATTTTGTTGAGGGTCAGAAATCTATTTCAGTTCATTTTTGGTCCATGGTGAACATTTCTTTTCTTAAAGCTGCTGTTTCTTCTTTTTTTGTTTTTCCCCAGTAGAGTGAATATTCAACCAATTAGCATAAGTCTCCCCCACCCCGGAAAAATTATCTGGATTTGTTTAAAAAACACACTTGTCCCCAAATTCTTTAAAACCTCTGGCTCATTGTGCGTCTAGCTCTTCTACTCCATGGCTGAAATTTTACTCCATCACAGTCAATTCCCTCTTACAGTTAATTTTCTAAAAAATTTCACATTTTTTTCATAAATTTTGTTACTTAGTTTTCTGCTCAAGCTTTAATCTTCACTTTCAAATTGTGTTTCTTTCCAGTTGCGCAGATGCTTGCTGTTTGAAGATATATCATTGCCATCTGCATTTTATTTTATCATCTTATATCTGGGGCATGTTTGGTTCCCTTCTCCTGTAATGGTTGTTAAAGACATGTCTAGCCTGACAGTGCAAATCCATGTCTCCACAGCCTCTTGGCATCTTGTCTTCTGAGTCACCTTCCTCTGTGACAGAGGCAGCATTGAACCTTCAGACAGGTGCTGGATCTTCCTTTACCCCTTAAAATTTGTCCCAGGCTTGCCTCCGAGTTTTCAAACTTTTTTTCTGTTCCTAAGTTCACTGTCTTATTTTCCTTCCCACTGGTGCTGACGGCCATTCAGAGCTTTGGTGGGGTGGGGTGAGGGGTGGTGGTCCCAGAAGACCACATACCTACCTGAATTCCAACCCGCAGAACTTGTGAAAAGTCAGTGGAATAAACAAAGTCTTTAAATGTGAAGGACTTACAGGCTAACCATAAAACAATTAGCAAGGAAAGCACAATTTAAAAATGCTTATCTGGGAAACAGTCTACATCTATATATATCTGAGAACCACTGGAAGAGTGCAATATTACCTTTGAACTTTGTCCATTTATCTTTGGAGATATAATTAACATATAACATTAATTTCAGGTGTATGACATCATGATATTTGAATGTATTGGAAAAGGATCACCACGGTAAGTCTACTTGACATCTGTCACCTCACATAGTTACAAAATTTTTTTATCTTGTGATGAGAACTTTTAAGATCTATTCTCTTAGCAACTCTCAAATATATAATACAATATTATTAACTATCATCACTGTGCTGTGCAGTACACCTCCAGTGCTTATTTATTTTATAACTAGAAGTTGTACTTGTGAAACTCTTCACCTATTTTTTCCACCCCACCCCACCCTTTTTGGCAACCACAAATCTGTTCTCTATATCTGTGAGTTTGGTTTGTTGGTGTGTGTGTGTGTGTGTGTGTGTGTGTGTGTGTGTATGCGGTCGGCCTTCCATATCCACAGGTTTTGTGTCCATGGAATCAACCAACCAAGAATCGAAATATTTGAAAAAAATGTTACATTATTGACTACAATGGTACTTTTTTCTTGTCATTATTCCCTAAATAATACAGTATAACAACAGTTTACATAGCATTTACATTGCGTGAGATATTATAAATGATCTAGAGATCAATTTAAAGAATATAGGAGATGTGTGTAGATTATATGCAAATAGTACACCATTTTATATAAGGGCCTTGAGCATTCACGGATTTTGGTATCCACAGGGTACCAATCCCTCATGGACACAAAGGGACGACGGTAACACACTTTATCCACTCATCCACTGATGGAAACTTAGGTTGTTTTCATGTCTTAGCTATTGTAAATAATACTGAAGTAAATACGGATGTGCATATATCTTTTTGAGTTAGTGTTTTCATTTTCTTCAAATAAGTACCCAGAAGTGGAATTGCTGTATCATTTGATAGTTTTATTTTTAACTTTTTGAGGAACCTCCATACTGTTTTCCATAGTAGCTGCACCAATTTACATTCTCACCAATTGTGCACAGGGGTTCCCTTTTCTCCACACCCTTGCCAACACTTGTTATTTCTTGTCTTTTTGATGATAGCCATTCTAACAGATGTCAAATGATATCTCATTGTAGTTTTGATTTGCATTTCTCAGGTGATTAGTGATGTTGAGCACCTTTTCAGGTATCTGTTGGCTGTCTGTCTGTCTTCTTTGGAAAAATGTCTATTTAACTCCTCTGCCCATTTTTTTAATCAGATTTTTTTTTTTTTTTTTTTTTTTAGGTGAGACAACTCTTGGTTGACCTCACAAATTGCAAGGACCTTGTCAGTTTACAATCCCTTATTTTTTTATTTTTTATTTTTTACACCTATGGCACCTGGTCTTCCTAGGTGTTCTGCCATCCAAGTACTAACCAGGGTCAACCCTGCTTAGCTTCCGAGATCAGAGAGGATTGGGCTTGTTCAGGGTAGCATGGCTGTAGACAATCAGATTTTTTCTTTTTCTTTTCTTTCTTCCTTTTTTTTTTTTTTTTTTTTGCTATTGAGTTGTACAGGTTTTAAAATATATTTCGGATATTAACTCCGTATCAGATATATGATTTGCAAATATTTTCTCCCACTCTGTATGTTGGTTTTCACTTTGCTGATGATTTCCTTTGCTGCGAAGAAGTCATTTAATTTGATATAGTTTCTTTGTTTATTTTTTACTTTTGTTGCTTTTGCTATTGGTGCATCCATCATTTTCTATGTTTCATGTGTCCAAAAATAACGTAGTTTTTTTATGGGTAACCTCCTTGAGGAAACCAGTACTCTGCTTGAGAGTTTTATCTATTTTTTTTCTCCCTAAAACGGGACTCTCCATCCTGCTCCCTAATCCCATAACTTATCAATGTTTATTATCATTGTCCCCCTTTCAAACACATTGTTAACACATGGTGAAAAGGTGTATTAGCTGGCAAGATGAGGGAAAGAGGGTTCTGAGTAATCATATGTCTTTACTAATGAGTTATCATTTTTGGTAATCTTGTTTCTATTTGCCCTAGATCCACCTCTTAGGGATCTGACCCCTCCTATGGGATTCTGGTGGTCTATCAGCCAAAGAACCTACTTCTCCAGACACAACGGATGGCTTGTGACGCCAGCTCAGCCTAGAGGTCACCCTTTCATAGGATTTTGTATCCTGAGGGGAGAAGCATGGGGAATGTTCAAGAGTTTGTCTGAGCCAAACTGACAACATGCTAGGAAAAATGCTCTCAAATGTTCCAAGCACTGACAGTATTACAGCTCTATATACATTTAGAATTAAGAAGGCAACGTGAGGAAGATTATTGCATGATGGTGGGAGGAAGAAAGACAGGGAAATCTCTATGATTGTCTTACAAAATATTTAACAAGATTATATACTCCCTTAAGGGTGATTACGCCTCCAAAGGCCTGAATTATTCCTGGCATTTCAAAGGTATGTTAACCTAGATGAGTAAGAACAATGGACAGGACAAAGGTAAACCTTTCACAGGCCTGGAGTAAGACTATCCACCATGACCTACCCTGATAAGAATTTATTACCAGGTCCCCTTGTGAAGTTATTTTTGGTCACTGAGTTGGTCAGGTTTATTACAGAGCCCTTTTTCATTCACAGGTTGACAGAGTCCCACTACTGAACTCCCGGGGCTGTCCTGGTTTCTGTAGTTCTCAAAGCACGTGTGAGCCAAGTGTACATTTCCAAAACATTTCCTTATTTACCTTAAACTTAGGCAGTTAGTTTCTGTTGCTTGCAACCCAATCCTGGTATTGTGGAAGAAAAAAAAAGGGGTTCTACAGAAAATAACCTCACAGGGCGATCAGAATATAAATTCCTATGGCGAATAGTCCCGCCCCAGGCCTAAAACTTCTTTACTGAAAGGTTTAAGCCAGTCCATTGTTCTTGTGCATCTAGGTTAATACACCTTTGAATGCCAGAAGTGATACCCCCCCCAGGGGGTATTAAGCCTCAAGATAGCACATAACTGTCTGTAAACCAATCCCCACCTTCCTTCTCCCACCTCCATGTAATCTTCTTTAGGACCTTCCTTAATTTCAAATGCATAAAAGAAGCGGCAAAACTGTTATTCTCCAGAGATTCAATTCAGTTTTGCTAAAATAAACTCTTAAAAAATTTTTCTACAGTTTTGGATGTTCTTATGTTGTCGACAGCATGCTCCATATACGGCACATGGTCTGGACCCTTTGTTTTCAAAGAATTACTTTTTAATAAACACCCAGGATCCTCTTGAACACGGTGAAACATGGATGGTACTCCAGGGCACTGTCACCCTGGTGACCTCAAGGTGGCGCTTGCACCTCAGTGTCAGGAGTTAGTTGAAAGGTAGGACCACCTGCACTTCCACTCTCAGCTCTCTTTAACGAGTGTTATCTCACAGGTGGATTGAAAACAAAGGACTGAGGGGCAAGAGAGTCCCGAGCACCCAGCTCGAAGACAGGGAGCTGGCCCCCTGAGCCCTTGGCCAGGTGTCTTGACCAGTTCAAAGAAGCTGCCTCATGGATTCCTCCCATTTGAAACTCACTTTTGTAACCCAGCCACAGTTCTCACCAACTACCTTTGTCCTGCTTTTTAGGGACACTCAGTAAAAGCAGCCTGGCAGGCTCCTGCAAGCCTGTGTAAACTAGAAGAAACTTCCAAGCCTGCTTCCCAACACCACTACCACCACCCACCCCAATCCACTCAAAAATGAGGAAAAGTCAAGCCTGTGAGGACAGAAGGACCAGGTGCCATGGGCCTCCGCCCTTGGGGCTCACTGCCTCCAGGAAACCTGATGAGGCGCAGACCAGCCACGTCCCCTCTCCCACATCTGAACCGCCAGCTACTCTAACTGCTGATACCAGCCCAGCCGGAACAGAGCCATGTGACCTACTCACACTGAGCCCTCCTCGTGCTGCCCAGGCCTGCTCTGCAGTATTTTGAGTGTATGATATTTCCAGTCTTAAAAGAGGGTTCAGAATTCAGCACTCAGGAGACTCAGCCTTTGGGTGTGGGATCTGCATGCCAGCCCAGCCCAACCTGTGCTGCCCCAGGCCTGGAGAGGGTACCCCTCAGCCGCCCAGGCTGGTGACTGCCACCGTCTACTCCTGCAGACAGCACCCAGGATGAGGGGCCCAGGCCCAATGCCAGCGGAGCACCAGGGGCCAAACACTAAAATCCGCTTTTCCTTAAATCTCTTTCCCACAGTGACTGATGACACCCAGTGTTGGTGAGGGTATGGAACCAGAACTGTGACACAGCGCTGCTGGTGGAACAGAAAATGGTACGAGAAAATAGGTCTGGCAATTTATATAGTTATCATTTTCACCATGTTAAAATATATGGTTCAGTGACATTAAATACATTCACATTGTGGTACAACCATCGCCACCATCCATCTCCAGAACTTTGTTATCTTCCCAAACCAAAACTTCATACCCATTAAACACTGACTTCTCATTCCCTCAGATCTTGGCGGCCATCATTCTATTTTCTGCCTCTATGAGTTTGACTGTTCTAAGTACCTCAGATAAGTGGAATCATATAGTATTTGTCTTTATGGACTGAAGGGTTCTTATATAGTTAAGCATGCATGTACTCCCACGATGTGGCAAATCCAGCCCTAGGTATTTACCCCAAAGAAATGAGAACATATGTCCACACACAAATTTGTGTCCCAATGTTCACAGCAGCTTGATTTATAACGGCCTCAAATTGGAAACAACCTAAATGTCCATTAACAAGCAAATTGATAAACAAATTATATATTCGTAAATGGATTCTATTCAGCAATGAAAAGAATAAACTCTATGGATACATGCCTCAACTTGGATACATCTCAAAACAATTACATCAAGCCAAAGGACCAGACACAGAATGCATTCTGTATACACAATCTCCACTCATTTCCCTGGGCCGAGAGCCAGCCCTCAAGGACGAGAGCCAGCCCCTTAGGACTTCTCATCTTGGCCTTTTCCTCTCCTGTCACATGGAGTTCCCAGGTGGAGAGGGGTGCTGGCCGGGCAGTGGGTGAGCATGTGCCTGCAGATGCTTTCCCACGCTGAGGAGGTAGGCCCATTTGGCCTCCTGCCCCTGAACCCCGGGGGTGGGTCCCTTACAGGTGATACTTCTGGAAAGACAGACATGACTGGTCGACATTTTAAGGATAAAAATACAAATTCGCAAAGAACAACTCCATTCAAACATTTGAGGGCCTCCAAAGGTAAACATGATCCCTTGAAAGTAAGTTATAATAATAAATATGGCAGAGTTCAGGATTGGAAAATCACAGGGCCATGATAATATAAAATAAAAAGTTAAATAAAATGAATAAAATCGTCTACTTCTGTGCAATTTTATAATGCAGCTTCCTCTGAGGGGACATAGCGCTGTGGATTCATGGCTTGTGGAGGGACAGGTAAGGACAAGGTGCACCTTCCTCCAGGGCACATGATCTGGCGAGTGTGTTGAGCAGACGGTTAGGAAGAAGAGTCGGAGTCTGGAAATGTATTAACTGACATGGATAAGGGAAAAGGGATGAATGTAAGTGCTAGCATCCCCCACCCCTGACTCCATGGCTTTTTATTCTCTCTCTCACAAAGCTGGCTTTGTTATTATTATTAGTTACTATCAGGTTAAGAATTACAAACTACAGCCATCTCCCAGATTCAGCCTCAAGGCCACCACCATGTTATCAGCCATTTCCTCTCCTTTTCTTATCCTTGTCCCTAGAGCAAGAAGTCCCAGAATAGGTCAGGCGTGTGGCCCTCCCTGCAATGTGTCCTTGTGTGCAAGCCCACACCTTCTTCTGATGCTCCAAGCACCAGGCATCCTGCCAGGGCTGCAGGCATTTCTCACAACAGAGTGTAGTCTGGGCCAGATTCCAGCCCCACTCACCCCTTGGTTGGGTGCCTTTGTGCAGTGTGTGAAGCACATAACCACCCAGGGTGGCCCTGCAAAGACCTGTCCTCTGCAGAATGAGTGGTCCATTCTGACTATTATTATACCTTTATGAGCCTTTCTCTGTATCTGTAGAACAACTTCCAACTTTGATTAAATGACCTGTGTGTGCCTCTTGCACAGTGGTAGGGGGAAGGCCACTGGTCTGAAGGCCAGTGGTCCCACGAGACTGCGAAGGGAACTATGGACATGCGAGCCTCAGGCAGACCCATCCAAAAGGAGCATGGGGCAAGAAGAGACAGGCCCAGGACCTCGCATTTAAGGAGCAGATAGAGCCAGGAGAGCACAGCAGGGGCGGGCACTGTGTAGACACTGGAGATGCTGGGTGCGGGCAGCACCAGAGCACTAGGGGCTGGGCTCTCTGCAGAGACTGGGGACTGTGGGGGCCAGGAGAAGTTTCTCCTCCAGGTGTGGGACACCTGAGGAATCTTCAGAGCTGATGGGAAGCCCATGCAGAGACCCAGAGGTTGCCCAGGATGACCTAGACTTCAGGTCTAGGAGTATCTAGGAGTGTGGAAGTATCTTTCTGGATAAAGGTAACCCCATCTCACTGAGGCCAGCTGCTCAGGAGTCAAGGAGGTGACAGTCACCCAGTCATCTCAGGACTGAGGAGGACAAGTGGGTCTTAGCTGGTGAGAACAGGATTGGGAGCCTTTGAGGCCTGGGGAGCCCACTCTGAGGCTCTCTCCTGTTCTTCTATCTTCCCTCACTCCCTCTCTCTATGTTTCTTTCTCTTTCTCAGTGTCTTTCTCTCATTCTCTCTCAATCACTCTCTCTCCTCTCTCTCTCTCTTCTCTCTCCCTCCCCCTTCTTCTCTCCCTCTTCCTTTTTCCATGCAGGCTTGGCTGCTGGGCCCTGGCACTGGCTCATCTCAGGGTCCAGTCTTTTAAATCTTTGGAATCCACCTAATTCTCTCTCTGCTTCAGCTCCTGCCCTCTTCCACTCATTTCTGCTGATTCCACTTTGAAAACCCTGCATCTGTCTGGGCACCTCAGGGCCTGTGCTGAGCAGACACAGACGGCTGTTTGAGGCAGGGGATAAGCCAGGGAGCCATGAGGTCTGCAAGGAAGGATTTGACCTCCCTTCCCTCATGTTTTCTCCAACTCTTCCCTCCCTGCCTCCTCACCCGGGAGCCTTTGTACATGTTCCTTCACCTAAAACATTCTCTCACTCTCTTTTTTTAACTTTAAAGATAAGATTTATTTAGAGAAAACAAAAAAACCCACAATCCAAAGGATGGGATTCACATCTCAAGATATCTCTCAGATATTAACTCTACAGATTACAAATCATTTAACAGAAGATATTTTTGTGCAAATTTTACATATATTGAGGAGCAGGACATAAATCCCATTTCTGTTTTAATAGAGAACAGGGTAGAGGAGCGGGGAAAAACCACTTTTTTTGGATGCAACCATTTGGAAAGAGTAGACATGAAGAGGGCAGACTACCTTTTCATCATCTACAACAAATAGTTTGAAAAAAAAAAAAAACCCTGTCAACCCAGGTGTCTCTCTCTAAAAGCCCCTTCCTAGCTACTAGCTATCGAAACCAATGATTAAAGTTACTTCACTTTGTATGTCTTTTATGTCCCCTGGGTAAATGATTCATTATGCTCACTGCTGCAGCACTCAGAAACCAACACCCCTGCATAACTGGACAGGGTCTAACCTAGGACTGATGGGAGAAGGGCTTGCAGACAAGAGACCAAGGTGTCATATCTCTGTAGGTACCAATATTGCCCATAAGGATACCATCTACCAAGCTGACAGTACAAAGGTGCACATAAAAGCAGGCAAGTTAAGCTATTGTGGTGCAAGAGAAACCAGGACCTTGTTAAATAGTTCTCTCCATTGTCATTCTCTCCAGGAAGAGTAAAAAACAAAATCACACATTGGTCTAGGTCACATTATAAATACAGACATTGGTGTGGGAATACAGTGGATGTAACTGTGCTAAAACTTCACTTCTTTAAAATGACTTTTTCTCTTTTTTTCTACTTGATTTAAGTGGCCTTGTCTAATAGCACCATGACTCACTTGCTTCTTTTTTTTCCTTATGCTTCCACTTTTGACTATAATGCAGGACTACTCCCTTAATTATTAAGCCCTTAGGACACTAGACTCTGGTCAGCATCAAACAGTCTTAGAAAGATAGCCTCAGGTCTGTTGACCATAGAAACAGTTTCAGTCAAACTAAAGATAACATCTTGACCTACCCATGAAGGCAAGACAACCCTACCGGCTACATCCCCTTGAAACCAGACAGAAGATGCCCTGACTGACATCAGGCCCTGATGCAATATCAACTGCCTCCTACCTTAGCCCGGACCAATCAGTAGAGCCCACAACCCCAACTACCTTAAGTACCGTGACTAATGGGTTTTCCCCTGTATAACCTATCTCCTAGAGGCCATCAGGGAACCAGGTCTTTGAGCACTAGCTCACCTGTGTTTCTGGGCTTGGCACCATTTCTTTAAACAATAAGCCTTTACTTTCTTTGCTGTAAATCTCTGTTTGTGTCTCATTTGGCTTTCATGCCATGGAGAGAAAACTTTGTAAAAACAAAACAAAACAATATAAAAAGCCCCAAACAAAAACCCCAATCGAGGTCAAAAGAAAGGCTCTCAATTTAAGTGTCACATTTTATTCATCCCTACTCATCATCTAAGACCATTAATTCTAGAGTTTTCTGAGGTTAAAAGGTCAAAGAAGCAGGAGCAAGAATGAATCGCAGAGTCTTGGGGCATAGATGATAGAGGCTTTGTTCATCCCTCTTACGACCAAATCAAAGTTGTGACAGAAACATGGAGCAAACAGCAAGGAAAGTCACCTGGGATCTAGATGAATAGAAGCCCTACAACTAGGGAGAGAAATAAGACATCAACCTGCAACAGTAGAAGGTAGGAGAGGGTGAAGATGCGAGGTTGCCGGGTCCTGATTGACTGAGACAGAGGCTGTGGCAGCGGCAGCTGCAGACGCCTCTTGAAGGGGCCGTGTCCGCGAGCAGACTTTCGTGATAACGGACTCGCTCGCTCTGAGCACCAAAGCCGTGTTGGCTGCTCAGGGGGTGCAGAGGGGATTAGGGACTTATAGAGGAACACTGAGTTGTTCAACTGAGGGTCAGAGGTGAGGCTTTCTCCCTGGCAGAAGTGCTGGTGGTATCCATTGTTCCTCTGTTGAGCTCTCCCCTTCTCAGTGTGCGGATCCAGGGCTGCCACAGCTGAGACATCATCAAACTGGATAACAGAGTTTGCTCCACCCAGAGGATTACTTGAAACTCCTCCTCTCCCAACTCGCAGCCCCACCCAAGCCACATCCAGGTAGATCCTGAGCGAGTCAGGTGCTCCTTGCTGAGCAGCACCTAGACTCGCACTGGTGGCAGCTGGTTTCAGTTTCTGGTGTGGCCTCCTGAGGCAACTAGAAGCTCAGCATCTGTGGATTGCTTGCTGAATCTTAACAGGTGACCCCAGAGGGGCACAAGCTGGTGCTAAACTTGACCTCCAGCTAAACCCCTCTCAGGACTATGCCACTGGTCACCTACTACACAAAGCCACGCTAATAAGACCGGGAGACTTAAGAGCTTTGCTTAGTACATAGAAGTAGACACAGAAAGGCAGCCAAAATAGGAAGACAAAGAAGTAGAAACCATATGAGAGAACAGAACAGAGATCCAGGAATAATGGAGTCAAGCAATCTAACAGATGCAGAGTTCAAAATACTGGTTATAAAGATGCTCAATAAACTTAGGGGAAGTGTAGATGAAGTCAGTGAGAACTTTAACAAAGAGATAAAAAACATAAAAATGGAAATGGAAATTATAAAAGGAACCAGTCTGAAATGAAGAACACATTACCTGAGATGAAGAGTATATTAGATGGAATCAATGGAGTGGATAAAGAGGATTGAACCATTGATATAGAGGATGGGGAAGCCAAGGACACTCAATCAGAATGGCAAGAAAAAAGAAGCCAAGACTGTATTAATAATTTAAGGAGCCTATGGACACTATTAAATGTAAAATTATCCATATCATAGGGGTAATGGAAGGAAAACAAGACGTTGAAGAGCTATTTGAAGAAATAATGTTGGAAAATTTCCCTCACCTGGTGAAGGAAATAGATATAAAACCCCAGGAAGCTCAGAGAGTCCCAAGAAAGATGAACCCCAAGAGGCCCACACCAAGACACCTCATAATTAAAATACCAAAGGTTAAATACAAAGAGAGAATCTTAAAATTAGCAAGAGAAAAGAAGTTAGTTACCACAAGGGAGCACATATAAGATGCAGCTGATTTCTCCAAAGAAACCATGAAGGACAGAAGAGCTTGGCACAAAATATTCAACGTGATGAAGACCCAGGAGCTACAAACAAGAATACTTTATCCAGCAAAGCTATCATTTAGAGTTGAAGGACAGATAAAGAGCTTCCCAGACAAAAATAAGCTAAAGGAACTTATCAGCACCAAGCTAGTATTAGGAAATGTTGGAGGGACTTCTTTTTTTAAAAACAAAACAAAACAAAACAAAAAAACAAAAAAGAATTTTATTGTTTTTAATTTTTATTTTATTTATTTGTAATTTATTTTTTTATTTTTTAATCACCCCCCCCTTCCACCTCCGACCTACACATGTTGCTGGTTTCCCCTTAAGAACTGGACCTCTGAAGGCGGGGTGTCTCCTCACACACACTCACGGCACAATCCTTGGGCCTGGCACAGCCAGGGGGCCTAGTGTGCCCGGGGTATGGGCCATGGCTCTGTTGGCACTTGAACTCAGGACCTTCTACGTGTAAAGCAGACACATTAACCACTACTCTATGGAACCACCCCTGGAAGAACTTCTTTAAGAAGAAAAACACGTATCAAAAACAGGAATAAAGAATGGTAATAACTACATTCATATCAACAAGTACCTCAAATGGAAATTATGAAATGCTCCAACCAAAAGACAGTGGCTGAATAGATAAGAAAACAGGACCTACAATATATGCTGCCTCAAGAGGCTGCCTACATGTGCTGTCTACAAGAAACTTACTTCAGATTAAAAGACACACACAGAGTAAAGGAAGGGGATGGAAAAAAGATATTGTTCTGATGGACCTGGAGGGTATTGCACTGAATGAAATGGGTTGGATACAGAAAGACAAACAACACATGATTTCACGTACACGTGGAAACTAAAGAACGAAATAAATAACAATGACAAAAGTGGAAGTAAACTCATAGATACAGAGAATATGTTGAAGGCTACTAGATGGGAGGGAGATGGGGGGGTGGCCAAAAAAAAGGCAAAGAGATTAAGGGGTACAAATGGATAGTTGCAGAATAGACATGGAAATGTAGAGTGTAGCATGGGGAAGATGGTTAATGATGTAATAAATATGTCAGGGGAAAGAGGAGTACTAGATTTAGTGGGGTGATCACTTTGCAAGTTTTGTGGATCTGATCACTGTGCTGTACAATTGAAACTGGTATATTATTGTATGCCAACTATAATTGAAAAAAAAACTCATTGAACTGTACAATGTAAATATGAGCAACTAATTGTCCATTATGTTTCAATAAAGCCGGAAAAAAATATATTGTAAAGAATGAATAGCAGAGAGGCAAAAGACATAAAGGAGCCAAGACTTGCTCAAGAAAAGCAGTAATTCCTCATTCGAAAGCTTCCAGCGGCTGGTATAGAACGCCTAGGAGATCAGGTTGTGCCTTAAACAGAAGCCACCTTTGGGGAGGTAGCAGGAAGGAGGACCATGAGGAACACGGCAACAATGAGAGTCTAAATTTTTAAAGATTTTGACAGAACATGGATCTATTTGAACTTTTGGAAAGGATAGTCTTTAAGAAAGGGTGAAACCAGGACACATGAGAGACTTGGGAATTCCCACAGCCCCTAAGCGCTTCCTGTTCCAAGAAGTAACCATTCATGGTTACACCATTTTTCGCTATTACTGTTGCTAAGTCATTCATCACCTCCACAAAGCTATTTTTCAAATCACTCTTTTCCCACTTCTTTTGGTCACCAAACTGTCCTCTACTTTAGCAGCATGTAGACTGCTCCCCAGCTACCCTCTGGGTGTAAAAATAAAGGAACTCCTGCCTGCCCAACCCCAAGTCCTCGTCCCCAGTCTGGCTCCAGTAAATCAGAATTAATAAGAGGAGGGGCTGGCAGCCTCCTGGAGACAAATACAGTTTCAGAGACTAAACTTACCTCCCAAGGATGGAGACTTTATTCAGATGTTTGAGAATTCACATGTGCCACATTAGAATAACAAGAATTAAAGGTAGAAACTTCACACTTCCCCTCATACCTGCCCTACTGCCCAATCAGATTCCAGACATCGCATCACTGCCATTACCATTTTGCTAAATAGAGGCCCCTAGTCACTAATCACACTGGCAACTGCATGTGTCATAAAAATGCACCACGACTTTTCTGTTAAAATACGTCTCTTTTTCTCTGGCTACATTTCTCCAATTAGTTCAATACTTTAAAGGCTGCAATAGCGTACAAATAATTTTATTTCACGTAGTTTTTATTTTTTTAAGTTATAAAAAGTCTCCAGGAGATGGTGAGTTTTATTTTGTCTTGTCTGGATAGAGGTTTGATTTGCTATTGAATATTGCAGAGTAGAGAGAGATTCAGAGAAAGCACATGATGTAGAGGTCTATTTGATATATCTTTCTCCCTCATTTTCATCTTCACCATCAGTGATGAGAGCAGCATACTTGTTTGCAGAACTGAACTTGGAGACTGGATTTTTTTCCAAGTTTCTTTGGCTCAGGTGCAGATCAGTAGTCTTGATCCTTTTGGCTTTCTTTACTATCTGACTCTTTCCAGTAACCTGTGTTCCCCTCATCTCCTGGACCATGGCTGGAGTTCCCACTTTGGCCTTTTGGACACTCTCCCCATCCACTTTATTTTCATCTGTTTTCCTTGCTGGCTGGGCCGGAACTGCTTTCTCCCACCATTTGTAGGGGATTGCTGCTCTGTGTCTTAGCTCTGAGATGAAGCAGGAAAGTTAGAAGTTTGCTTCACCCAAGCATTCTCCTTTGGTGGAGGGGCTGGCATTACACTCAGAGACTGTTCAAGTTTGGGAGGTTTAGATGTTGGAAAGTGAGTTTTCCCCCTTATTGAGTGTTTCATTTTCTAGAGAGGCCTCATTCCTTCTCCTGTGAGCATTTCTGCCAGATGTGGCTGAGGTCTCAGTCTGTGATAACTCACTTCCGGTCTTTGGCTGCTTCTGTTCCTGAGTTTCTTCACTTGGGTGTCTCTCCTGAGACTGTTGTTCTAGCTTTGGCTCATCCAGCTGACACTGCAATTTCTCCTGTCCCTTTGTAGCCGCTCCTCTTCTTTCCCTTCTCTAGAAGCTGTGGCAGCAGGCTTTGCACCTCCAAAGGTAGAGGCTGCTTGACCGGACTGGCAGGTGCTGGCAGAAGAATCCTTGCAGTGATCTGAGGCTTTAGATTCAGTTTGTGTCTTTGGTGGGGGACCTCTATCATCATACCTATAATCATCCCAAGAGTAATCACTCTGAAGCTCCTGATCAATTATTGCATCTGTCATATCTGTCCTCAGAGCAGTCTCCGCCTCCTCTGTAGTCATAATCCCTATGGTATCCACTCCCAAATGTTCTCCTGCCACTGCCTGTCCTGGAGTCAAAGCCTCTATCATAGTCTCTGCTGCCTCCATCATCATAGTGATCCTGGCCACCGTACTGATTTATATCATAGCTCAGGGCATCGCGATAACAGTCTGTATAATCACTGTCCCGATCCCCATCATGGTATCAGTCTGAATCACGATGATCTTGATACGTGTCTCCAAAGCTATCATCACCTCTTCTAGGTGAGTATTCGTCAAAGCTGTCTAGGGCAGGACCGGCTCTCTAGTCTGTATCTATTTTGTCAGAATTCCAATTTCTATATTGGTCAAAAGAATGATCAACCCTGTCTGTATCCTGTGCTTGATCAGCAATGTCCACTTGAATTCTCCTGTTACCCGGAGACTCTTCACTGAGGCTGAGGGCATTGAATAAAGAATCCAGGTCCTTAAACTCAGCATAACCAGAACCTTTCATCTTCTCCATATTTCAGGGTTCACATGGTAAATGCACTGCACTGATATTTAATCTTCTAAAGAATTCCTTAATGGAGTCTGTCACATCATAGAGCAGGTTCCTTAGAAAGACATTGTAGGGTGGCAATTTGGGAAGATGTCTCCTGTAAATATTGGGTTCCCGAGCAGCCTGTGAAGAAGTGGGCAGGATGGAACAGTCACCTGGAGGTGCCTGTACACATCATCATCATTACTGTGCCAGGTGGTTGGAATATCTCCTTCTAGGTCATCTGTTTTGTCAGCCCGGCTGACTGGTTTAGAGAGGTGCTCCCTCCACCAGCCCTTCTATCCTCAGCCACAAAGTCTGTTAGGAAGATAGTCTTCCCCTTCTTATTCTTTTTTTTTTTTTTTTTTTTTTTTTTGCTGAGGCCACCATGTTAGGAGAGGGAGAGAGGACCTAAAATATTTTTGCTTGAATCGAAAAGGCCCTTCCTGACAGAAAGGTTTTCCGTGGTTCTTATCACCTCATGCCTACTAACGCACTTATTCCTCACAATAAGCTTCTCATCTTTCTCCTCCCGGCACTAGTTCTAACATAATCAGTGGATTCTTCATGTCAGACTTCCCTGCCGAATGTGTGCTCCACAGGGCTCCCACCAGGGACGTCTTCTTGTTGTCCAACAGATGTCCACACCCAGGAGTGAGGCTGGATTCATCCCTGTGACACAGGAGCACACACACTGGAAGGTTGGGATTCCTCCATGGAAGACTGGTCTCTCCAGTGGGCTGTCCTGCTGACTTGGGGTGAACATGCGTCTCCTTGCCACACCCCTGGAAGGCCCACTGAACAGTGGTCCTGCGCATAGTGAGAAATGTCCACCCATTTTTCAGGGTAGTCAGGAGATGGAGAAGGACGGCTGTCTTGGCCAGGCTGTGGGTCCACAGAGTGGACAGAGTTTCCTGCAGAACTATTGGTGCCGCAGCCCTCAAAGGGGAGTGGGACAGGGTAAAAATGGGGCTGGGTCACAGTCCTGTCTCTGCCCTGACACCACGGAGCAGGGCACTATCCCTGAACTCTTTTCTTCTGCAGACAGACAGTTTATTCTCCAGAGAATCTATCCCAGTGTCCCCAGGCTCCATGGAAGGCCTGAGAGAGGCAAGAACAAAAACAGAGCCCCATACCCCACCTTGCCCCCATAATTTGGGCAGCCAGGGTTACTGGTACAGTCCAGGGCTTGATGAACAAGCTTATTTTAAGTGGAAGTAATTCCAGAAGCAATAGCTAGAAGGGGGAAGGCAGAGAAATACTAGGGGCAAGGGTTTCATGTCTGTCTCCACTTCCATCTGTAGCTTTTGTTAGTCACATCCTCGCCCGATCCCCGCTGCTCCCACACTGTACCTGTCTTCAAAGCCCCACCT